>JARACY010003937.1:0-29770 GCA_029255725.1 Scrobipalpa atriplicella | reverse complement strand
TCAGTACTCAAAAGAAATTATTTAAGTTCAATAAGTCTCATATGTCTGTCGAATTTAAAAAGAAAAAGGTCCTAGAGGGATTAATAACTACCTATCATCTTTCTTCCATGCTGGACTGGGAGTGATAGAAAAACGTAGAATGTGCCAGCTGCAAGTCCTCTCGTGCATGCTGTAAAAATCAGCTAAGGGAATCGAGGGTTTCAGTGTATTGCAATTTAGGCGATGGGCTGACAACCCGTCACTATAGCAATATACATAATCATCATCTGTATTAGCCCTCGAAACTTGTCAAACGTGGCGGAACAACCTATGTTTAGGTCGTTTTTGCTCTGCCTACCCCATTAGGGATACAGGCGTGATTTTATGTATGTATGTATGTAGGTATCATCTTTTCCCGATGCCCTACTCTACTTTGTAAAATTTCTGAGTCAAGGCTCCAAGATCTTACATAACCTAACCACGCCACGCTTACGAAAAATATCTATTTCAAGAGATCTATCGTCTTCTTGTCAGAATAGTAAATCCATCATCAGATGGGGAGTAGCTGCGTGTTGCCAGACTGTATAACAAATTATTACTTTTAGGATTTAATAGTAAGACTAAGACTTGATTAACTTAAAAATCTACCGAGAAAGCTGATAAATCAGTAATTCCAATAAAGCTGTGTAGAAATTGCAAGCTTTATTGTCCCGTAAAATATTATGTATTAACCTAATACAGCATAATTTATATTAGGTATTTCATTTTACTTATCCAAATGGGTGCGGCATAAAATGTCCTTTCGGTATGGACTCAAGAAGAATAAAAATCAAATTCATGTATCGGGCAACACCGAATGGTGTACATTAGAGACGCCAAGAGGGATCCTTCTACCCTCGCGGAGCTAAAATTGCGTCTCCACAATATCGTAATCTATGTAACGAAAATAGTTTCAAACAGACGGTAACGAAGTCTTTGCAGCCTGATTGGCCATTGAACATTTGGATATGGTAAATAAGTAAGTCTCGACAAGTAAATAAGTATGTACATTATTTTATTACGAACGAGTACAGTACAAGTATATTTTGTTGCTACACCAGTCATTTATATTCAGCACTAAATTTGTTTTTCAACGTTAGGCCTGTGAGGGCTAACAAATATCTAAACTTTATAATTTGTGGCCGCTTAAAATTCCACGCGCCAAGTGCGTGATGATTCGAACCTTAATTTGCGTTCCAACTTAGCTCGAAAGCCGAAAATTTAAAACCGTGGCTTCTAAATTGTTCCTTTCCATTTTATGACCGTTTCAATTTGTTAGCTAAATACAGATAAACAATTTGAGAGGATGCAGGCGTCTCGTCGGGCCGGGCAGCCAGTTCGACCGGTTCTAAACCACTTCTGATGGTAAATCGCACCGCCTGACAAGCCGCATACATGATATAGGTTCAACTATACGTGGACTTGTTACAAGTAAACCGTGCAATCCGATTGTGGCAGAATAAATCGTGTTCTTTGCCCGCCGCCGCAGTCTTCTTTTTTTAAAAGTTCGATCGGCCGGGACAAAATGGCCGCTAGTTAAGGTTTCGGCGCGAGTGTTTCAAAATGAAAATAAAGAATTTGGACGTGATTAATTTCGAATCAACCCATGTCACGTCCCGACGAAGGAATTTAAATGAAACACGAGCAGAGCATGATAAAGACGAGACATTATAAGCAAGTTAATTTCGCTAGTACCTGCATGGTATAACGTGATTTCGCTTTTCTCGAGCTAATTTTCTTGAGACGGGTCGCTCGTTTCATCGGCCACTTTGCTTATTAACTTTTTCCTTCGGTTGTGCTTGAAATTATGCTCGACTCGATGCTGAATCGTTTTCTTATAGCTTTCATAAAATCGAGTTTGCGAGCGCAGATTTCCACTTTCTTTTATGCGCGGCCAAGCGGCAAATTCTTGTTTCACACAAGATTGTTATTTATCTGAATCAAGATATCTTTTTACTAAGAATCATTGTTCGTGTACAAAGATCCTGTAAGTAGAAATACAATTTCTCTGAACGTCGTAAAGGATTGCTTTGTCGGGATGAAGCCGGGCGGTGAAAATAGGACTTACTATAATTTTCGCATTTCATATTGTGTTGTTTGGTTTAAAATCCCTAGCATAAAATATGTCAGCATTCGCTTGATAGAGCTGCGTAGGATCATTGTCGGTAGGATTAGGTAAATAGATGAAGGAGCGGTATGAACAAAATAAATTTAAATAGGTACTCCCTTACTGCAAGCGCTACAGACAGAATACTGTTTCTAAACTAACATTATTATACAGCTTATTTCTTTGAAAATAGTTATTCCGTTATAACAAAATACAGAATATTTTATATTTATCTATTTATGTCTATTGTCCAACTACCTATGTATGAAACCAAGCACATACATATTACCTACTAATGATTTTTTTTCGTTAGCGAGGTCATTTAACTAGCCGAGGCGTCACAATGTGTTTGCGCTAAAACAATTTCGACCGTTTCATGGCTCTTCCTACTTGACTCAATTCTATTTGCTCATTCATTATACAGAGCCGTGAAGCTGCTATGTTTGTGGCTATATGTCAACATACTGGCAATACATCGTATATTTCTCAGTGTGTTTTGAATTTGAGTGGCATTTCGAGACGTTTAAAATCATGCGTAGTTAGAAACATTGTAGAGTCAGTTTATTTATTTACGAAAACTTACGTAAATTTACTGACGAACTGTTAGTGTATTTTTTCAATAAATGTACTTGCTGCTAATATGACGTGTTTTTATTCAAAACACGTATAAATACGCTTATGAGTATTTATACGTGTTTTGAATAAAAACACTTTAAATAACTGTAAGACGTAAAATCATGCCTATATCACTTACGAGGTAGAGAGACTAACAAAAAGTGTATGACAAAATGTATATTGAAGGGTTTTTCAGATACAGAAGGAGAAGCACCTGGTAAATTTTGTTTTTCATCGCATCCAGTCCAGCATAAAAACTATTCTAAATCTAAAAGATTAGACCAACAATGTCAGTAAATAAAATACGTAACACCCGCATCTATGTAATAGTTAACTAGAATCAACATTCGTTAGGTAGATACATGCCGTCGCTATGCGGGCCTTTTATTAGGGTCGAAAATAAAATTTCATGAAACAAATTAGGTGCGGCAACTTTCTGATGGTCGTTTGCGTTTCGGAAAGTCCGTTTCCGCTCGATTACCATACGTAACAAGCCGATCCATCAAAATAAAGACGACATTGTTTTATAAATGAAAAGAAATTATTTTAGGGGCCCGTAAGTTTTCATTGTTACCTATAGCTTAGCTTTGCTTTCATATTTCTCATCATATTTCTTGTACATATAAAAGGCAATCACAAGGCTTGGATAAATTAACTAATTTAAGACATTTAGATGAGCAAATTTGTCGTCGAAGCAAGTCATGTCTTATTTTAACTAACTTTTATATTTTAACACTACACAAAAGCTATACGGAACCTTTCGTTACTAATCCTGACTCACACTTGATTTGTATTTTTGCGTATTTTCAGAGGTGAATGGCACGGGACATTGTTCTGACTTGTACCTGATTTAGCGTACCGTTTTGTTATTCTGTGTATAGCTAATTAGTAGCGAACTGTGATGTTGTTAATGAGCAAATGTCTTTACATGAAATCACGTCTAGCCATTACCTACGGGGAAGGCGAAGATTTGAGATTCTAGTAAATATACATGAAATCACGTCTAGATATTACCTATTACCTACAGAGAAGGCGAAATTTGGTCATTCAAGTAAGAGCCAACTGGAACCCTTAGGTCCCTAAGTATACTTCAAATCATTTAAGAGCCTTCTTGATACTACTTCTATAACTTATAATATTCCGTTGCTAATGAAAAGTACCTAAAACAAAACAATAAAAATAAAAAAAGGAATATTTCTGTTCTATTTTTGTAACATTCAATATTACGTCTTCCTATTTTTTATTGAGTTACATATTTTCCTTTGAAATACAAACAAAGTACCTACTAATAGTTACACCGCAATGCGAAATCGTAACAAATAAATTGATTTAACAATAACGGAAATACTACGATCAAAGGAGACATTTCTACGATTTGTTTATGTCAAAGCCTTAAATAATAAGGTTTCATAGTCAAATGCTTTAATATCCAGTTTAATTTCCGCGAATTGATTTACATCCAAATACACATACCTACAATGTGACCTAACCTTCAATTAATCAAATTTGATGAAACTGTTGATTTATAGTTTTGTTTTGAACAATGAATTCTCCACTTCCTACTTCTTTGATGTCACATACAAAAACACATAACATAATCAATAGAATGTATTAGTAATGTAAAACAATTCAAACTCGAGAATCTAACAAGTACCTACTTACCGTGAGAAAAGTAACTCTACCGGTGTCTACGAAAATCAACAAGTGTGTGTCAATTCTAATCATACATTACGATGTCAAACAGACTTACGTATATTATTAGAAGTGAGAACTTTTACAAGCCAATATAAACCTATGGGAAGGTTACATCACGGAAATCAAGAATTTTCAAAAGTCCAAAGATGGTGTGTGTGCACTTCGACTGTGGCTTTGATCAAAATCCTTGCTGATTGTTCTTTCTAAGACGTGTGATAGTCTTTGAATCAAGTTTTCTTGATAGAGCTACCGAGAAACATTCGTATCGACCCAAAAAAATAGGCGTGCTTTTTACGATATTGCGTCTTATTAAGTTCCCACGTTACGAAAGGTTACCGAATGAACTTAAGAGGCCATTGTACACCTGAGTGAGTCATTGTCAGCTCAACGTAGGGTGATAGTAAACAAGGATGTGGTACGCCATTTAGCTGCCAAATAAAGGACCTTGGATAATGGCACTGCTAGATATGTCATGTTCTTGACATATCTTGAATTTTCTTGAGCTATTTAGCTCGCGTACATAATGGTATTTTATTACCGTACCAACTGCTATTAGTTATTCCGCACGGTGCTAAGTTCAAAGTACAAACTGAATCGGAAGATTCGAGAATTCTGTGCATGGAAATTACCTCAAGTTACGTGTTATAATACCTATCGTATACGCTTGGCAAATCCTAAAAGCATTCCATTAATAATAAGTAAATTTCACACTATCGAGGAAGCTGTATTATGTACGTGTGGAATTAGAATTAACAATCTAAAGATGGCGACGACAGATCACGCCGTAACTGGCCAAATGTTGCACCAGCAAAAAATAGATTCAAACAATTTGAAAAGAGAACAGTGCCTTTTGAATTTGCTAAAATTCTATGACGCAACACATCTCACTTTTTCAACTGGTTGTCTGCTAAAGCCTGGTAGAGGCCCGGTGGGGCCTGCGCACGCGCTGAGGTGAACGTATCGCCGCGTGGGTCTCAAGGCCGCGCAGGTTTTTTGACACCTCCAAGTATAAATAGTTGCGGAAACATACTTCTAATCAGAATTGCGTAGTCTATTTGGCTAATAACCACCACTTATGCTATTTTTACCATTATATTTGCCACCATTTTGTTTTATTGCTTAATCTCGAACATTACAGAACTCTATCTTAGAAAATTTATCCATTACGGATCTCTTAATAAGAGCTAAGTACGGTCACGATGGAAGTTATTATCAAAGTCAACCTTTTAAATTCTCTCCCTGACGTTACGAACCATAGCGGCAACCGACGAATTTATTTATTTTTTATTTCATAAGCAAAGAGTTTTTACTTTGTTCAAGAAACTGTTGACCGGAAATAGTTTATTGAGTGCTCGAAATTCGAATTTATTTGATTTGACACAAAAAAAGGTAACATGTGTATGTTAGTTCAGGGATCATTAGATTTGTAAATTTAAAAGTTAATTTAGACAAACGTACTTCCTAGCTTTATAAGTAGTTGCTAGGTGGATTAATTATAAATGCTTTAGAACTCAAAAAGTCCATGAACCTATTTCTTAGAACAAAAATACTAGTGTTTGCTTTAATATTACTTTACTCGTGTTTCGTGCTAACAAACACTTAGGTCGTGTTATAAAAGAAATGTGAATTGTGTAATGAAGTTAGAAATATCATACAAAGGAATATCTGATATCAAAGAAAAGTTTTATTATTTACACCCACTGCGCGATCAAATAAGCTTTTTCTCATAGTTACTCAAATACTACGCTTCAATGTGTTTGAAGTAGTTTTAGTAAGCTTGAAGCAAATATAATCAGATCTTTATTAAGACTATGTTGGTACAACGCGAGGTGGTAACGTGATACCAACCACTCGTGATTGATGATTCCTAAATCATCGGGTCGACGACCTCTTTCAGATAGCTGAGCTTCATCCGTGTAACATGTTACACAACTGAACTGATTGTTATGTTGACGAAAACATTCCATCTCACCCTAAAAATAATAACTTTTTAAACACATTCTCTTTTCGAATGCGCGCGAGCTATTTGTTCGAAAAAGTTGCCAGTATTTTTGCATGCAAAATGGCGCGCATTGAAACCTGTCGTAAAATAAGATAATATCTGCTATTATCCTGTTCTTGTCTCATTGTTACATCATTAAGGTTTCCGTTTACGTAATATACTGCCGCCATTACTATTAATTTACATACAAATCGGATTACCATAAGAACTATTAAACCAGAGCTCTGGTGTTAGAATAATATTAATCTATGAACAGCTGCCGCTGTAGAAGGGTGTTTTTATAAAAAGCATTTGAATTTGGCAACCCTTTGTCATCTAATGGTGGCCCTGCTGCCTGACCCTCATTCCCTAAGTACGGCCCTGTATAATAGGTAGTTGTACCCTTCATATTAAGAAAGGGCGCGAAATTGATGATTTCGCTAAAATCCAGTTTGGCGTAAGTTATATAAGTACCACATATTATTGTCCGTTAAGAAATGTTATGATTTGTAAGAATTATAGGAACAATAAATCATAGAGACAAGTTTTAAGTTTCTACCTAAGTAACTTTCTACTTCTACTCATGAATTGAGGTTAACCCCAGGACAACCAACTTATATCGATTTCTTATTCAAAATAACCACCTATATCGAACTAAATAATTCCACTCTATTAAAACATGTCTTCGAACGGCTAAGCAAAGGTCATCGACACGAGTTGACACTTGTATAAAAAAAAAAACACGCGTCAGACAATGCGAATTATACAATTTGATAGTATAATCTCTGCCCAGTATGATAATCGAACTTGTTATTGTACAGTCGAAAAAAAAGATAAAGTAAAAGCATTATCTTAGACATATTTAGATAAATACAATCAAAACAACACGTTTTTTAAAATATTATCTACCGTTTTAACTTTCTAAAACTAAAATATATCGAAATTACTGTAGTCGTCTCTTTACACTCTCTTCAGAAAAGTCTCAGAAATCAAAAAATCTTATACCACAAACTTCCAAGCCAGTTTTCTAGCCATCGCGAAGTTATAACAACATCGGAAGCCACAGAGCGTACTATCTCAAGGCAGTAACAAGTCACAATCACAGCCGAAGGCGGAGATAATGGCGTATGCGCGCGCGCAGCGGACCGCGACGCGCGCTCGACCGCGCATCCGGCGCAAGAAAAACCATTGATCTCGCCCTAGCTCAGTGTTTCACTTTTCACTGGACTATAATCATGAAATGGGACAGGAACTAAAAAAGCATTTAAGAGAATAAGCATATGCCAGTATTCCTTCAAACGTAGGCCGAGCTAACGTAAATTAAAATCAGTTTTCGTTGCGTCTGAAAAAAAAATAGGTGTCTTTCAGTTAGGACTGTGTATTTCTCTGTGGTATTGCTGTATTGACGAGTCCCTTAAACCTATTCGTAAGTTTTATATTGCGGCGTCTTTGAAGCTATATTTAAACATTCATATCATGTTTTCCCTCTGAGTCTGTAATATCATTTCTCTTTTCTTCAAACACCTATGATATTTTATCTTTTCTTCCTAAAATAACATGCGTACATTTTACTTACAAAAGGAGCTTAAGCATGTACTGCGTATAAGCACATTCATGAATTTATATCTTCCTTTTATCTACGAATTATATAAACTAGCTGTTTGATATTCCTATCACATGGTTATCCCCTGAATAATGTTATTACAGCTTGCTTTGTTGACCTTACTGCGATACAAGTTCGCTTTGAGATGCTCGCACGAGTGACGCGTTGTATAATTTTATTTTTCATACGTCTAAGCCTTTGCGTATTTGGAAATTATTTTCAGAAGTAAAATGTATGACGTGAAAAAGTTTTGTCTTGATATCAGTATTATGAAGATGTATTTTGTTTCTTTGAAGATGGTAAACTTGAGTAGGTATAAAAAATAAAATTAGTTACCTATTTCGATTACTAAGTATTTCTAGTGTTTTGCGTATCTTTATAAAGTCTTAAGAGATCGTGAAGTTTAAAACAAGTTATTTCTCAGACAACCTTTTACCGTTAACCAGACAAATTGAAAACGATGAGCCAGATATTAAAACAATGGTATTCTTTATTAAATATATCAGCGTTTTCTCATCAAATCTCAGGGCATGTTCGTTTTATCGGCAGAAAGCATCTGCAGTACAAAGATGGCGCTTGTTAGGCTTTGGCTTTCCAGATCTTGATCGAACAATAAAAAGAACTAAGAAAACTACATTAATTTTGATTTGAACTATTAAATAATGTTCAAAAGACTATAATGAGTCTGTTATAGTCGTGATAGGGCAAAAAAAAAAACAGCCGTGGTAATGTCTACCTACGAAGTCCAGCAATCGAGAAGAAGACCTATTTGAGTAATCTTATGGTACATTCTAACAATGTTCATCTCGTAACGGTCAGCCCAATGTCTTGTATCTGTCGCACAATCGTATCTGATACTTTTTGTTCAACTCTACCATACCTTTCCAATGTCAATCAGAATTAGAGGGGTGATACAATCTTACAGAATCAGAGTCTTAAAAGTATGCGTAAAAGAGACGGCTATGTTGGTGTCATGTGCGTTTTAAAATAAGAATCATAAAGAAACAATGCCAACTTGCCAGTTCAATCAGTGTAAAATGCCACGGCAGTAACTTTAATGGTACTTGTATAACGTTTACAATTTATCTTTTTGTTTGGTCGGAAAATATTCTACATAATGGGCGCCCGCCGCGCTCATAAGTAATCTGTGATAATGAGTTCTGAAGTGCCCAATTTTCTGTGATCGAATGAATCGCTATATTCTTTCAATCGCCTTGGTTGAACATATTGTAATTTATAATATTGATCTCATAAAAAAAAATTCAACGTTTTCATTATCTGCTTTAGTTTTTTCTGAAGATAAGATTAGACGCTCATCCAGAAATGTTATCAATCAAACGAGTTGCTCAAGACAAGATTGATCAGTCTTCTTGGCAACGTCATCGAATATTTTCATCTCCAAAACTTTCAAATATGTTGGTAACGTCATCTAGTTCGTAATCTTAGTATGGATAGATCTTATCTTAATGAAATCGAAAAATATCTGTTTGATTTGGCTGTATAGCAAAGAGCTCTTTGACTTCTGAAAAAATAAAAATAAACTCAAGATCACTACTCTATGGCTCTAACATTATTTGAACCCGGAACTGAAGCTTGCGCCGTGACTTTGAATTCAAAATTCGAATTGAGTACATTGTCAAACAATAAAGTTGTTGTATCGCCGAATGCGTACCAAATTGTACTTTATTTGTACTACAGAGTTGTATGTAGAACCACCCACGGCGTCGTCAGAAGTGGACTCATTGTGTCATCCTTCATAATAACAAGCGCGGGACTTTTTTCATCCATTTTGTGAAAACTTTCTTTTCTACTTTCTTCTTTTAAATTATCTGGATTTTCAGCCAGTGTTAAGTGAGAATTTTTCTCTCGTCCGTCAATGACAAGTTTTGATACTTTCTTTGGGGGGAGTAAGCTCAAATCAAAGTCTTGGTAACATCATCTACGTACAATTGTCTTTGGTAGTGTATTGTTGCATGAATAGAACAAAAGGAATACTTAGATTGCTCTGGAACAAGATCAAAGTGAGGTGTGAAAATGACGTCATATTATTTGATACCTTCTAATTTTGGGGACAACGAACCCTCGAAATGATTTTGAAATAGGAAAAGCAATATTATATTCCATTTCCAATTTATTACCCAAGAAATATAACACACAACAAAACAAACATTATTTTCACGTTAATATTATCTCATTTCTTTACGCATCATAAATATTATTTTTGCTAAAATATTTCAGCCGTTATTTTCTCAAAAAAAAAGATGAATTATGATCTAAGTTTTTAAAGGAAAATTAGTATTAATTTTCAATATAACATTATGTCTACAAAGCAGCAGTAATTTGTTAATAATTACTTCGAAATTAATTCCGATTTTGAACTTGAGTGTTTGGATCGTAATTAGTTGCTAAATGTTCTACAAATTACGGCAAACGTAAAGTTCTTAGATACCTACGAAGTTACTGTATTACAAACTATTGAACTTCTCTACTAAGTAATATGTTATCACATCAAATATATTGTATCAAATATATTTTATGGCAAATGGCAAATGATATTTCGACAACATAAACTATACAGCTTACCGTCGAATATATCGTCATCTAGTTCAGCAACATTCTTCGTGATTAAGCTGATTAAAATCATAACGTCAAGTTATGACTCTTTATGACTACCCATGACACACGCTTAGCGAAGTCTAGATGGCTGAACCAGTCTAGCGCATGTAATAACAGCGTCTGCCCTGCCACTACTGGCATATTACATAGTTACTTCACTATACTGTGGCGCTGTAATACTATACTTCAGCCTTTGGGAGCAAACCTGTGGTTGCGAGTAATAGCTAAGTTTTCTCACATTAAAAACTTGGTAATTGTTTCCTACAAGCCGAGTACTTGGTTATTAAAACTAAAACCAGTTCAGAGTGCGTTGACATGTGAATAGAATAATAAAGTGGCCTGGAATAATCTCATTAAACTATATTTTACACAGTAATAGAGACAGTAAGTCATAATATTAACAGAAATCTGTTCGAAAAATTATTATAAATTCCGACGATAATAAGTGTTGAAAGAACGACAAACAATCTTGATGGCAATCAGACAGAGTCAATTATTCCAAACGACTTTAAATAAAGCGAAATATCATCCACCTTAATTGACATTTTTCTTTGACGATGATCATTTACAACATCAAAGAAAGAAAAAAAACGCAACACATTTTATGTTTTCAGCACAATCAACTCGGCACTTTCGTAACCATTATTCATCTCTTTGTGTAAGAAAATATCGCTTATTAATATCAATTACTTCTTAGATGTAGGATTATTGGGAAATATATGGGGACGACTTGTTTTCGCATTAGCTAGATCTACAAAGTTGCTTCAAAATGGCCGCCCACGTCTAGATTATTTTGTTGCCTGTTATTAATTTCCTCGTCTAAGATCTTGACAGCCCACTTCCATCATGCAAAATATCCATAAAAAAGCTAGATAAAGATGAGTTTTTATTTTGAAGTTGTTTTGTTCATTTGAATCAATATCCCTAATGGCTGTTCGCTTGGCCTTGAAGTGCATCAATGTTAGCGTGCTGGCACACACCTTATCGTGTGTTGAACTGTTCTATATCATTGTACCACTAGACTATATTCAGTAGTTTCATTAATACCCTACCAATATGAACGTTCTCTACATTCTGGAGTTTCTGAGCGTAGTCCGACCATTTCAAATCGGGCGTTTAATATTTACCGGCTTTAAATACACGCGTGACGAACACATTCCTGATTATAAATATGTGTGTGCGTTTGTATGTGTGCAGCTGATATACGAGCCAGTAGTCAAGGTCGACGAAGTCATTGTACGATCGACTCTGGCGCATACATACAAACCGGCGCGATGTGTAGTGTGCAGCTATTGAAATAATCTTATCATTGAGGTCACCTTACCTAGTAGATTACAATATTGCTGCACTTTCTACAATAATAGTCCTTCGAAGAGAAATATTACAGATTTTATAGAATAATACGCAGCTTCGTTGGCGGGCAGATATTTGAATAATGTAACTATCAATCTTTGAACAGATGTCTATGTTTTATCCATTCTTATGTTATTATTAGTACTAGTAATATTCTTGAAGTGCAATAATTTTGCTACTAACATTTCCTTACTGCGAAACCATAACATCGTTTAGAGTAGTGTATTTAGAGATTCTCAAAATCATTCACGAATGACGAAGTTCGGTACAAGAACACTAAATTCAATGTGAATTTAATAGTCGGTGAGCTAATTTAGACACTTTATGGCCGTTCTACGACTCGTTATGTCGATTTCAGGCATTTGTCCGACTATAACTCGGTAGATATACGCCTGTATTTCTTTGCGTTTGCGTTTGTAGAGCGTAATTTATTATTTTAAATAATTATGTAATTTTTGAGCTCATTGAAACGATTCTTTGTGCAATAGGAAGCTTTTTCAATAAGTGTTTCTTTCAGCCATATTTCCATGTTCCTTATTCAAACACGTTCAAAAATAGCGCGTCGAGTCACTCCGCGGTATTTGCTATCCAATGCTGCGTGCAGAAATAGCTCGGCCGTAAGTCAAATTGCCAAGCATCAATGGTTGGGCGAGGCATTGACGTAAGCAGTAAGTAGCTTGTTTACTGAACAACGCTCAGGTTATTTACATCGGGGTTACAGACACTAAGGAGACCCAATCTATATAATTATCTAACGTACAATTACAGGCAGGTATAGTTCAATATTGGATACAAAACAGGCTTATCATAGAGGCGAAATTCGTTCTGAAACTTGTATCTGTGCGTGTTGTTGACTGTGTTGACTGGTGACAATGACCTGCTTTGACTTTACTAGGTCAGACCAGGCTGAGAACCATCGTTTATGCAATATTCTGAATGAGAACGCCGAGTTGCTATCGTGAATAGAATTATGTGGCTTTGAAAACGTGACAAGAAATGGAAACGTAATTTTTTATGGCTCTTATCTTGGTTTTTTCAATAAAATTAATTGTTCGTTTCTTGGCCTTTGACCTGCGAAAGTTGATATTAAAATTAAGTTTTTAACAAAGATACGTACAGCATCTTTGATGATTATTATTACGAAGATTTTTTCTTTGTATCTCATCGTGACTCGACACAATCATTGAAATCTTTATATCTTTTTGATAATCTCTTTCGACACGGAACTCCAAAACTAAGGTACAACCAGATTGAGTAAGCTACATTACTCAATCTGATTGATTGCAAAAGCATACTGGCCGGTAATAAAGCAGGTGAGCTGTCACTTTACGTTCTCATGACACTGACATGTTTCATCGCACATCACTTACACTTTCTGCAATCAAAGCGTCAATGTACGACGAATTTCACTGCCACTTTCTTTTTAAATGTAGAACGTCAGGTGTACGAATTTTGGTAAAGATACTGGCTGGTTTATCGGGCGAGTGTTTATTATCTGTGCGGTGACGTCACAGGTCATTGGTCCCGCCACGTGCTGGTGTTATGTAATGGTCGCGAATCCTCGGTTCCGCGAATGCGACTCAGCATTCGAGTATTTAGGGCGACGCTTCAAACAAACAAACCGATGGACTTGCATTTTGTTTGACTTTGTATTTGAGGTTATGAGATCAGCACACCTAGTACTTAGAATTGAGCTTGTTTCGTGTTTTTTAATATTAATATTTATTTACAAACTGAAAAACAAACAAGAAATATGGATTATCATTAACGTCCGTTCACGCGCTGTCTATTTTCACAAAGTAGTTGTCAGATAATAGGTAGCATTAAATACTATCATTAACAGTTGAATGTTCAATACAAACCCTACTATCCTATACGAAACTCACTACCTAAGACAATTCACAAACAATTTATAGAAGCTCGGATCAAAACCCAAGATATCCCATTCGATTAATGTTCTTGTTATATTCAAACGGATATAATCTGTGCAAATTGGCTCCGTGATGGTATTCCAGTAGATTTAACATCTCTGACCATTATCTGCTTATAACTTATATCTTGTTAAACACTTGTGCCAATAGAAAAATGAATTGGAGATCTTATACCATAGATCTTGTATTTTATATCTATGACATTAAGAATAACTATGCTCAGATTCCTATATTGTATCGAATATGCATGACATTATGAACTTGCTCAGTCAAACATAATTGGTAAAATATTGGTAAAATAAAAACAAATTAAATGTCAAAATATAATTAGTTAATGGTTCACTACAAATTAATCTATTTATAAAATAGCTAAGCAAATCTACTTATAAGGAAAAACAAAATTATAGCGTCTACAATTGAAATCTCCTCTCATAATAATAAACCAATCAAGACAGTCCTTAAACAAATCGAGATAGAAATCTCCGTCCATCACTCGTATGCCAGTTGCGTGTTAGTTACGAGAATATGCCACTGGCATGCGAGTTGCCAACGTAAAGGCAGGTATTCATTAGGCAACTATTTACTTTGAAAGATCCGTATTATTTAGAAACTTTAATAACGTGCAATCGAGTCAATGGTAACATTTTATACATTACTTGTTTACTTATAGTAAGAAATACGTTATATAGTAAGAAATCCTCTACATTTGTTTCTTCTTCGATCTTCAGAAGAGTTAACATCAAAAGATCAAAGGTATCTTTGAAATACGATGTAGATTAATCATACGCTTAGGAAAAATCAGCAATATAGGTAAAGCCTACCTACATTGGTTAAATATATTGTCTCTCTTTTTCTCAATTATTGACGCATATTAAGTATCCCATCGCCAGGATAGAAGATCTTTTCCAGCTGGCGAGAGACTGAAGAAAATATGCGGAGCTGACGGCCAACCTTCAGAAAGGCACAGCAAGAAGAAGAAATATCCCAAATTCCATGCTTCGATTTTGCTCTTCGTTACGATTAATAGCGGTAGTACAATTAGGTATATATATTCTGTGTTATCAGTCGATATTTATTTAAGCAGCTAGTAGCCGAAGTTTTGCAACGTTGCGCAAACACACCACACAACACATCAGTAGTCTGTTCTGTTATAGTGAGTGCGCTACTTGTAGGCGGTGAGATAACATCAGCGATCCACTCTCGCGCAGATGAATGCCTACTTGCTTACTTTCACTCTGCAACGTTTAATTATGCGATGATAATACTACCATTAACATTCTTTAGTATTCTTTTATCTTTGTATTGATATTGTTAAGACATAAATTAATGTTTTTTTAAATCTATCAGGTATAAACTCAACATTTGTTGGATGAAGCGAAAGCGGCTTTTGTTTGATTGTTTACGCCTTTTAGACGTGATTTTGTGTGTGTAAATGCAACTGTATGTACGGTAAAGACCGGTCTATATTTTTGTAAGTTGCAATCTATTCCAGTTACAGCAACTTTGGGTAAATCTAAGTCTTAAAATAGGCGTACGCTCCCTATTGTAACAGTGAAAAGATGCATTGAAAAACTGTAGTGGGCGCAAGATAGATGGCGTTGGTCTATTTATAACCGGCGCCGGGGCGGAACCGGTCGCAGGAATGCACCGTGCTAACATTGAGCTTTCTTACCGGCGCGGTGTGCTAGGGAGACTGTTTGGTTATTTAGAGGTTGGTGACGATTGCATTTGGTAAATAGGGGTGGTTATGGCGCGGTTCATCAAAGGTTCATATATAGAAAATTATGAATAAGGAAAGGAAAATGGGTGACATGACTATACGACACTTTCGCAAGTTCTGTCGTTCTGTTAAGAGAGCTACGATTTGAGCAGAAGAAAAGCCTATGCGAATAAGTTAAATCATTGATGTTAGGAATCATAATGACTCTTTAATTATTATAGAAAGATTGCTTAATACTCTGAAGATTACGTAGAATTGCTGCACTGATGATTGTGTTGATGATACCGCCGCCATTTGCCTGCGCACACGCATTCCTCCGGAACCTTTGATTCGCCTCTAATACAGTCATTAGCACGCCCGCGAGCATCTCATAACCTTATAAATTACCATCTCTATAAATCTTCCTCTTCAAATCAAGGATTACATTATTCGATGATCATGGCAACTAGATGATTAATACCTTAGTTGAACTGCCTCAGTGGTCTAGTGGTCTTGTCCTTGGGCTCACGATCCAGAGCTCGTGAGTTTGACTCACAAGGGTAACACTTATGTCAATGCAGACTGAATCACCTGATCGTCTATCAAGAAAAAGGAGGGCACAAAGGAGGTTGCTATTAAGCGTTTTAAAATCATTGGCACTTAATCGATTATCATGGCAACTAGATGATTAATACTTTATTTCTCAGCTAGATGCCGTGATCATGACCAACGCATGACACGGTAATTGTTTGTCCTCGGACATAATTTCTGTGTTCCGTGATTCCCACACGGGATATTACGTGTAGGCGGGTTTGATGGTCACTATGCGGAGAATACCATTGTAAAATACCTTAGATATGAGGACAAATACGTTATCTCATAATTATCTGATCTCAGTTTAGTTAATTCGTTATTTTTTCCCGTGGAATTACCATCTGTCTTTTTATGAGCAGTTTGTTAGTTTTATTTACCTAATTTATGGAGATTCAACGGCCTATTTACAGCTTCCATGCTAAAACATTGTAAATTGCACAATATAAACTTTAGTTTTGTTACTTTATCATACGTTGTCGTTATAAATTTCAACCCACATTCAACTATTGACTTGACCATGCCTCTATTCCATATTAGTCTTATAAATTGTTGACAGCAAAACCATTCTACCTACTATCAATACTATACTGTGTCATATATTATTAGTAACAAAGTATTGGAGCACTTGATGTCCTGACATTCTATGTTAACCTTAAGAGAACAATAACCCTCTATTAGTGTAAGGTCTTCGCCCCTAACTGTTACCTTGTTACCTATATAGACCAACAATTGATTTAAACGAGACTAGCCATGAAAAATAAACTAGGTACCTTAAAAGAAAATTACCTATAATTTGCTATACTAAGCTTAAAAGTAGGCAATATGTTTGAAAAGAGAATTCATGTTGTCGGCCATGGTTGTAACGATAACGACCATCGACCATAGGTACATACATTATTGTGTATGATGAAGATTGATGTTGGAACACGCTTGAGCTTTGAAGAAAGGGAATTTCTGAAGATGTTAAGCTATAGAGGAAATCTTTTGCCAAAATTCAAAGAATATCTGCACATTATTTTTTTATTTTAATCCTATATTATTTTATAAATTTTTGTTTGACTCTATTCACGTCGAAACCAGAGAGACGGATCAAAGCCATTTTCTGTCCAGTAGCTATTAATAAAATCTTGAACGGATGATAAAGTCACCTTAAAATTTAATTTTAACCTACAGAGTAAAAAGCGTGGGTACTGCGTTGTGACAACAATAAATTGCTGTAAAAAATAAACCAAGCCGTTCGTTCGCATAATTCATTCCCTCCCTATCAAACTATAACCACCACCAATCGTGCGAGGTGCGACCAACAATGGTTGTCACAGAATCGATAGTCATTGCTTAATCATCTAATGCCTACGCGGCGTTTGACCCCCGGGGTCACGGCCAGGCCTTGGGAAAAGGCAGCTGGTACACTGTAGGCTATAGAATGTATCTTTTGTCTAACTCTAACGTGTAAGGTTGTGCGATAACACGTGTATCCTCCAACTAACTAGCTATCCGCCCCGCGGCGCGGTTACACCCGAGGTTGATTGATTTTTCCCGTGAGAACGAGCGGTTTTCCCGCGGTAAAAATAGTTTACTTCCGTCTCTAGGTCACCATCTGTCATCTTGCTAAATTTCAATGGAATTTGTTCAGCCGTTTATAAATAAAACAGCACCAGCAGATATACTTCAGACATAATTTCTGTATGAATGGGGCAATCTTAAGCTAAATTTGAAGTCTCGTGATCGCTGTATTAGAGGTGAAACTCCCTTTAATAAGATCTAGGTCCAAAATAGCGACTATTCTCTCTTGATTCATCTCTATTTCAGTGAAGAGACCAATCGAATCGCTTGTCCGGAATTGGATTTCGCTTCTTAGAGATTTGTTCGACTCGCAACGACACGGACCGAAATTAAATCGAGCACGTTCGATTCGACATACGTAAGTTAGAAAGTTAGGGCGTAAGTCAAGACACGTCCTAGAGACACTAAAAGCACTAGGTATTACTAATGTTACTGAAACACAGGTTACTGATATAAGAAAATAACTAGGAATTCGTTTTATTTTTCTGGTTCTAAAAACATAGGCACTCAAGTCGAAGATCGAATTGTCCTTTCTGTATAAATTATCACTCTATGTATTATTATTTTTTACTTATAATCCTTTATTTTGTTACAGGTACGTTTCAAGAAACTTCCTAATAGAGACCAAGAAATTCAACACCGAATTCATAATTCTTGGTAAAGTAGGTACAATACGCCGCATTATTGTGTAAACTTTTTAAAATTTCTGCTTATCATGGCAGCCAGGCTTTTTAGTCTTTCATAGCGTTCAAAGCACTATAGCATCCAATGGTAAAAGTGCGTGGGAGTTTGGCTGTACAATCGCAAACAAAATTGGGCATGTTAGTCATAGAGATAGCATCTAATTATGGCATGGAGTTTTTGGATGTTTGCCATCCGCTTTCTCATTTCTATGCTTGGCATCTGGATGGAAGTTTTCATAATTTAGTTGTTTATGTGACTGCTCAAAATTAGCAGATATGTAAGCAAATGTCTCTAGCTAATTAATCTTAATTAGTTAGTCACTTTCTTAAACATAGATTGCCTTCCAGTTTATTAAAGGCATAGACTTAAAACAATGTTGAAGAATAGGAACTGATAAGTGACGCTCAAAAAGGACCACTAATTTCTCAAGCCGCCCCTATCTTTCAAGTCAGCAAACTGATAAAAATGTCACCCCAAACGATAAGTGAAATTTCCTTGCTGCCTGTACCATTGAAGGTACGTCATCAGACCACCATCCATCACGCCGACACCACCGATTTCTGTCCAGGCTTTCAATGAACGAGGGTGAGGGCGCTGCGTGTAGGGAGAACTGTCAAAAATGGTTTTAGCAGCCATTAGTTCCTTTTTTCACCACGTCTATTTAAAATCTTGACATACGAAGCGTACTGTACCTTTCAAACGGGGTGCCGGAAAGGGTGCCAGCTCATATGTACCTTTACCCTAACGAGTTCCAACCGATTTTATTACTCATTCGAAAAAAGAACGGCGAATGAGTTTGATTTTCGTTAATTCGATTACTGAACGTAGGTATATTAAATTCAAACGCGTTAGTCTGGATGTGTTTTAATATCGATTAACTCACGGATATCCGAATATTCTCTAAAAGTAGATTAGTGTGAAAAGGTTAAATTATTTAGCAATGGAGAATGTTATATTTTTAGTCATTCGTCTGCTGCTAATTCTATTTTTAGTTCAGATTGGTTCAGAACAATGCAATGAAAACACAGAAGTGTCGAATATCGCATATCGTTTTACTAAAACAGAATAAAATATTTTTATAAAACAAAATATTTTCTTTTCTATGAAACAAGTACATATAGTAGGGCAGTTTCAAGTTATTATCTGTAACCGCTAGTGATAATGATATTCACATAATTATTTTTTATTGCATCACAGTTTTGTCAGATACAAATATAATTTTATATAGGCAGTTACATATTCGTCTAAAACCATCTATTATTTGATGCTGCAAGACACGTCACCGAAAATTCAAAACATTTCTTTGTTTTTATAAGTAAAATCTTGTTTTTTTTTTTACTGAAGATATCAATGCCATTTCCCTCGTTTTCCATATGGCAACACAGGCCAGCCGGCCTTGCGGCGTGGGCCGAGCCCATGACACAGTTGCTGGATGCGCCTGCGCAGACCAGCTATTTCTGACTGTCCACGTGTATCACCTTGTTGGTGTTATTAATGTGACATAAATTAAGATGTAAAGTGATGATTTTCTCGAAAATTTCATTATTAATTTAATTTTTTTGGGATTGATTTTGATCACAACATGACATGCCATTTTGATGGCGGTATCATTAAAAGGTGATTAGTAGTGGCATAGTTTATCTTCGTATCAAAAGGATTCCAAACCTACTAGTCACTATTCTATCGTACGTATCGTGGCGTGTTCCTAACGTTTTATAAATATAAAGTTTACTAATAATTTTATTTTTTCTTTTTTCTTTTTGTCTAAAAATTGCCAAGTTTCGAAGGCTCAAATTGTATAGAGACTTGTAAAAAACATCTCTTTTCAAACAAATAATACCTACTCCTAGGCAACACGATTTTAGAACACGTTGGTCACTTGGGCCTCGGAATAAACTTGCAAAAACCCAAGATGGCTGACTACATTATGATTTCAAAAAAACTAGTCGAATGAAAAAGATATGCAAGTCATATGTACTCTATAGTGACTTTATAAAAGATATTGCTTGTAATAAGGTTTTCAAAGAGTTGAAATGGTTTGTAAAAAATGTAGAGATCCATGTTTTGTTGCTTGAATAGACGTTTCGCTCCAATTTCTTGAATGTTTTTTTTTTATTATCATTATTATTACATGCTAAATTGCCAAGTAGGTACTAACAAAGCGTTGGTCTGTAGCCATTCTAAGCCTATGTCTCAATTTTTGAGGTCTCTCTAAGTCAAATGTAAATACGAACGCACCTAATCTGTGTTGTCTGGCTCCTTACAAAACAAATCGTTTGTCCGCCATTCTAGACCTTATGACATGATGCTTCATTTTTTAAGGTACCTCTGATATAAGTACTAATCACAAACGCACACGCACGCACATTTATCTAATCAATGTTGTTCCTCTGTTCAAAACAAAGCGTTGGTCCGCCACACACGATAACAGTTTCGTGGGCTTATCTCGAGATACGCGGTCATTCAACCTAAACAGACACGACATATTGAACTACTAACTTGTGCCTATTAGTAATAGATCATCTACAAACAGTCAATAAGGTCTTGATTTCGGTTGGTACTCAAAATAAATGTTATAGCAGAGTAAGGTAAAGAAATTAAGTAAAATATACAACTTAAACCAATGTTGTAGGTTGTAAATAGTCTTGGTGGAGAGGACTGTTCATTCAAAAAACACAATTTTTTAAATCCTAGCACCGAAATAATAGTTATATGAAGTATAGCTATGCTAGCGCTTGCTATTACTGTATTATTACTAGAATTTGTCTTTATTTATGTTTACAAGCATAAGCAGTTCTTTGGTGGCGTATTCGCCAAGCCCTTTTCGTATTTCGTTTCGTCCTTGAACCTCAAACAACCTTACATTATAAGTACATCTATCCTCCCTTTTTCTTTAAGTTTCTCAATGCTATCGATTCGTGAAGAGCATTACTTAACTAAATCTTAACCAAAATTGTTGCCGTCCCTTTCTGTTCTCTCGGGATACACAATAACAGGTGACAATTTTAATCAAAATTTTGTGATTTAGTTCGCATACGAATCAATAGATAGTTATTTAATGGCTAAATGGTTTAGTTTAGACATTACTTTCCTTAAACTTAAAAACAATTTACTGCACTCTTATCGCGTATGTTTAAGTATTTTCTTAGAATATATGCGTATAGCAATAAATAGTTCACATGGATAAGGTTAAACAAACAAGTTGAAGATAACATTCCTCAAAACCAACTCGTATTTTCCGTTATAAACTAGTTCAATGACATTAAAATAAACACCAAACAAGATTATTCTAATTACTGGATCCTTCCTAGGCCTAATCCTTAAACTAAAGGCCTGGAGTAAACCCTAAAACCCTTATAGGACCGCAGAAGGTTTACATCATTCCGTATACGTGTAACGATTTAAATCTGAGCTTAGTCTTCAAGGGCGTTCGATATTCCAAATTCAAACTAGATTTTGAACATCGAATGTTCTTGGCAACTAAAATACTGGCATACTATAATATTCCGAATATAACGATTTTTAAAATAGGAACACATTTTATTTTTTCTTTTGACGCTCCGTTTCAAGAAGTCGAAATATCCGTATAAGGACGTGCCCTAAGGGCAATAGTGTCCTAGGAGGGTCATTAATCTACCACGAGACAGCCATACGGGTTGACGGACAGGAGTAATCCGGGATAGGATTACCCGGGCTTCCAATGGACACGAGCTCACTGAAATAGGAACCATTTTTCCTAATTAAGTCACTGAATGAACCAGCTCCTAGTTTATAAATGGTGTAATGAGAACGCTTAAAGAGTAAATCCTGTCGTCATTCCGGGACTTTGATGTGGTGAATACCTGGTATTATTCAGTGGTAATGAAGTTATTTCAACCTTGAATGGCTTGAATAGAACTCTGGAAGCTGATTTCCGAAGTGGTAAATTAGAATTAGATAGCAGTTTACAAAAAAAACATATTTGTCTTTGAAATACATATTATTCAATATGAATTCGAAACTTGAGCGCTCTACATTCGAATAAAGGAAAAAATATATTAAAAGGATCTATAATCAGAGCAAAGTAATTTTGTGTTATTTTAAAATTTCTTTAAATCTTGTGTATCCAATTTACTTATTAAATTATATTTCGTATTCGATTTCTAACAATAATTAATCAGTTTAATCATAATCACCCACTCGCTGCGATAATATAACTGGAATTATTATTTCCAGTAATCAACTCACATTATGAATTCTAATTAGTAATTAGAATTACATACAAAATCATATTCTATTCATCAATAATTTTGCAATTTCAGCCTAAATACACCGAATGTCCTACTTTTGCAACAGAGGCTGTAATTGAATTATTAATCTAACGAAAGTGGTGAATTAAATACATAATTAATTATGAGTACTAGACATACCTACTATTATTATACGTATTGTTTTAGGTCTATCACTTATTTCAATTCAACTACACTACTATTTGCAGAAGAACTTTTTTCGTTGCACGAGCAAAACCTCTGATTTCAATTCAATGCAACAACCACCAACACTTCAAAGTTAGAGTGAACAGGCATCTTCTGGGTGAGCTCGCTCCATCGTCGTCTCCGTCTTTGTCGCTTCCGATGATCCGACCTAGACTGGAGTCAAGAGCAAACCCATTTCTAATAAAAAAAACATCACGACGGAAATTTTCCTCTGAACAACTCATTACTCAGCTGTAAGTACATTCGCCATTTCCTCAAGTTTGGTAATGACCCAGTTTCGGTCTGACCCGACCTGGCCTGTTTTCGTGTTATAAACATGTTACAAGTGTTACACAAAAAAACAGGAAAATGAATCTCAACTGCTACTAAATTGTCGTACGCGATGCGATTATGAGTTATGTTATTTTGACATTGTTTCTAATGTAGGTTACGTGATAAAGCGTGTTTAGCTCTCACATTGTTTATTTACAATGTAAATTACTGGTTAAATCCAGATCACATTGTTAGTAATCTTCAAAGAGTTTTATAAAGATAAAGTCTATCGTTTTAGTGTTTTGATTGTATTACAAGATGACAACATAACTAGCTACTACATTGCCGTAATAGTCCACTGCTGGACACAGGCCTCACCCATCGGGGGGTATATTGCCATACACATAACCCTTGACATGTGGGTAGATGTTACATTCACAGGAAAATAGGGTGCTATTCTGAAGCAGCACAAAACGGAAAAGCTTTCAAACCGATTTTAGTTCATGAGCCTGGTTGTATGATTCCATGGTTGACCATTTAACCAACCAAAAACAAAGGTCGACCCAGTTAGGTTAATTATCCGTTTATGAGAATATAACTCGGCCATTTTGTCTAAAGTTACAACTCCACACTATCCTTGACATACTTCGCTTTCTCGAAAACTGGGCTTCGTCAGTTACGAGCTTTATCCTTATTTCTGTTTACACTGAGGGAATTTTATTCGCCGCTAAAGGTCGCTGGTTTTTGCTCGAAGTTTAAACGGAGTTTAATATAAATAACAGTTTCTGCTCAGTCATCACTTAATTTATGTTCGTTTCTTTGAGAACGTAACTTTCAATGATTCTGCATTGAAATATAAATTAACTGACTTTAAATGTAAACAGAGAAATCAAAGTGGAGTCTAATATTATGTCACTATAAATTGCATTTTTTCTATCATGCGACAATTCAGGAGGATGTGCCGATAATTTCATGCTATCAACTAAATTACAAGGTCCATTTTTATAGACATCTCTACATTTTTTCAGCCGCTTCGTCGTTCCCGATAAGGTTACCTAGATGTACGAACCACATTAAGAAGGTCCGAGGGCCTAAACCCTCCTTGAATCCTAACGAATGAGCTTCCAATATTTATGACTTTCCAAATAATCCAGAAAGACCCTTTCAATCGGAGAGTCTCCATAAATAATGCCTGTTTTAACTGCGCCAGTGCTCTCAAACGCATTCCAGTTAGGAAAGTATGCTGCATTTATTCTAATTATATCTCCCTTTTCTATTTACTTACCCATTCCCATGTTTACTTGAAAAAGCAGGCGAGGCGGGGCGTGGCGTGGGCGAGCGTTTAAACTAAATTGGGGAGCCGACAGAGACAAAAAACGTGGTTTATCTATTAGAGTCTGGTTTACACTGGGAAAGTACATGCGCCAGTTGAGAGGCGAGTGTTTTAAAGCAGGCTGAAGCCCTTGAACGAAAAAAACGTATCTTTGTTTGAAACGAAAAGAGTACCTACTTGAACCAATATGGGTGGATGCAGTTTTATAATCGTGTGCCCCGTTCCCATTAAACGTTAATAATACCTTTTTTCAAACCTTTTTTACATATTCAAGCCAATGAGCAAGACAGAACATTCACTCTGTCTGTGTCGAATAAACAAATATCTGCAAATCTCATTAAGCCAAAGTATTATTTCCATTCAGTTGTCAAATATGGCGACTGCAACTGCATAATTGACTTGCTCCTTGTCATTGACATTCGCCTTTCACTGCCAGTTAAAAATAATGCGACATTTTAAAGTATTATTTTCCTCACAGAATTAAAAAGTAATGGTCATACGTTCCGCTCTAAAATGTCATGCGAATTTACGACTTAACTTTTCTTCGTATCGATTTCCAAGGATCTGCTGTGACAAACAAAATATAAGATTGCATGTCGAAATAATTATATATAATTATTTTTTCATACTACTTATTTCAACAACTGGGACAGATCGATCTAAAGCAGCAGTGGACTGATACAGGCTAAGCTCAACAACTTAATTACTTTTTTTGTATGTTTTGTCCATCCTATCTACTTCTCTAGCCCCTCTACTGTCCCGATGTAAACATACCCTAACACGTTATGGGAAACGTATTCTGTCAACAACCAAACGGAGGGTTGTTCCCCATAAACACCTTCCATTACATACATACATACATAAAATCACGCCTGTATCCCTAATGGGGTAGGCAGAGCAAAAACGACCTAAACATAGGTTGTTCCGCCACGTCTGACAAGTTTCGAGGGCTAATACAGATGATGATTATGTATATTGCTATAGTGACGGGTTGTCAGCCCATCGCCTAAATTGCAATACACTGAAACCCTCGATTCCCTTAGCTGATTTTTACAGCATGCACAGGAGGAGATGCAGCTGGCACATTCTACGTTTTTCTATCACTCCCAGTCCAGCATGGAAGATACTTCATTACACCATGTCCATTACCGAATACCGACCATGGTACGTGATATTTCGTCCGCTTTCTAATTTACGGCGGTGACGACATGTCCACGTTTCGGTTTCTCGAGACATGAAACGAGATATCTGTAGAACGTATCTACGAAAGTTTATGAAGTAACCTATTTTATTTTGTGAAAGAAAATGAGGAACTTATTTCTGAGTCCCAAAATTAACAACGTTCTTGCATTGCAGTCTCACTGGTAGAAGTTACTCTTAAATAGTACTTTTTAAAATAAACTTCTGCTAGATTGACACGAATAAACTGTATCTGGGGCATGGTTTTAATATTAATGTATCCTAGTTTTCCTTTCTAAACGTACCCTGAATAAACAGACGTCTATTCTTTCGATCTTTCTTCACAACTTACTGATATTTCAAAAAGTTCCAATCCAACTAATTAGCATCAATCAATATTCCACCTCACTACTTCCTTTCACACGGTAGAAACAGTCCTCTGGGCGCCCTCCGCATTCCAATTTCAAATTTTCGTTGCTCTATTCGGCAGCG
This sequence comes from Scrobipalpa atriplicella, assembly GCA_029255725.1. Classification (NCBI taxonomy): domain Eukaryota; kingdom Metazoa; phylum Arthropoda; class Insecta; order Lepidoptera; family Gelechiidae; genus Scrobipalpa; species Scrobipalpa atriplicella. The sequence goes on along the minus strand of JARACY010003937.1, from coordinate 3,580 downwards.
TTCGAGAGTGCGCGGGCGCCGGATGCTCTAAGCCAGTGGTTCTAAACCTTTATTTATTCCCAGAGACAGAGAACACCCAAAGACATCAAAAGACCGAAGTATGTAACACACATACATACCTACATATTGTGACGCCCGTGTCCCTCATACGGGGTACGCAGAGCCTAACAGTTTAATAAAATGCGTTTTTGCAACGTTTTACAAATATGGAGGGCAATTTCAGGTGGAAATATGTATCACTTATGACAGTTTTTCAGCCCATTGCATAAATTTCAATACACTAAATCCCTCGACTCCCTCTACTAATTTCTACAGTTACCCGGGGAGAGAATTAGCTGGAACTGGAACATTTTATATTTCCTTATCGCTCCCAATCCAGCATGGTAGTAATATTTAGTCAAATGATTCATGAATATAGGTTTTGAACCACTGTTCCACGCCCTCCGGCGGCGGATATAAACACTTCCATGTGCCCGCAACGAGGATCCGACGCTCGCTCATCTGTTTCCTCCCGTTCTTCCTTTCAGGGCGATTTCGAGTGAACGCTCAAGATTGTATCTTCATTCTTCATTTAGGGCTGCGAAAGGAAAAGTTGTGGGTTTTTGGACATATTTATTATAAGGAATATTATTTTTTTAATCTTTTTTGTCCAAAAACGCAACTGCTCAATGAAAAATAAGCGAGCGCAGAAAGATAGAGAAGAGAGAAAATTCTCATGAATGTTTTAGTGATTGTGTTTGTGTAGGATGAACTCAAATGTCAGAAACTACTGGACCTAAGAAATCAGACCAAATCGGGCGGGCATGGGCTTTTTTCTATCGCGAAAAATATCTGGTTTCCAAATGCAACTCATTCATTATTAAGCCATGTTTCCTATTAAACAGAAACATTATCATAAACCAACCAACAGTCTCCAATCAAAAAGAAAACCCGCTCATTTTCCACTACAACTAGGCACACGCATATCGATTTTCCCGTGTTTCTATTTCAATCGATTTTCCCCGCAGAGAAACCGAACCGATCATTCTACTTACTCTACATCTCGCTAGAAAGTGTCGTAGAAAGTAACATTGAGAGCCAGTCTACGCGAGCGCATCGATCACGCAGTTCGCCTTAAAAAAAGAAAAAAGCGAGGGTTGCCAGGTGGAGATTGTCAAAACTGATTCTTTACTGGCGTCATGTCCGGTTTAGGTTATTTTTGGACTTTACAGCTGTTGTTTAGGGATATCCGAAAGGAAATGTTTTATTTTTTTCTCTAGCCTGTCTGTATTTCGACTGAATGCTTATTATGGTTGCAAATTAATATTCTTTGACACAGCACAGAAACTGCATATTCTATCATTTACTTCAAATTGCATAACCAAGTTTCTGTCGTATCGATTGCAATTACTTCATACCAAAGCCCCCACTTCTATTTGCATTTAATTTAGCTAGCAACCCTAAATGTATAAAACTTGATGCTGTGCGTGCAAGACGGAATGTTACTCGATTTTTGCTACTTTTCTTTTTGCACTTGAGTAAAAACGAGTACAGAAACGTGATACCACTTCTAAGAAATCGCCCTGTGAAATTGAACGACGCTATGTTGATGCATTTCCTTTAAAAATATTGGCAGGAAAGAAAATTTGAAATAAGAACGAAGTTCACGTGTAAATGTTCTCAGCGAAATGGGGTAGGTCAGTTCACAGTGCATTGTTATTACCATTGAAACAATGCGAAAGTTTATGTTCCTTCAAATGGAAATGAACAGCGGCTGCGCTGGCGATATCTCTAGAACCCCAAAAGGCCCCCAGGTGTGACGTCACTACGCATTTTTACTTTCGCCGCCCCCAAAATTTGAATTACGTGCGCGTACGCATAGTGTGGTGCAATACCTACTTTTGGGCAACTTTCACTGCCGGCGCGGCCCGCCTGCGAAATCATTGCGTGGCCGTTGCCGGATCACAGTGAAAGTTTTCGCATATTGTTTAATCGCGGTTGCCTCATACTTCTTGGCGAAACATCATCCGCAAACAACCGGAGCTGAAGAGGCAACGCTCTGAAAAATATTATTATTACAAAGACAAACAGACGTAGGCTACCTGTTTCAATACATACCTACTGGCAACGCTCAAGAAATTGTGCAAAAAAAGAGTCGAGTCGCGTGAGAGGAAAAACGAGTTATTATTAGTGGTAGAGAACTGCGAGCCTGCTCCGAGCTCTGATGCTATCATAAATAATGTGGCTGTGCGGGCGGGGAGGAGGGCTGGGGGGGGAACTGAGCTGCGCAAGAGTCAAGGCCGCACGCTGCCCCCGGTCGACGCTCGCACCGCACCGCCGCGCCCCACTTGTCGCTCTCCGCTCCACGGTCCCCCCTCTCGCTCTACCAGCACGAACTTGCCCGAGCTCTACCGACGCGCGACGAACTAGACCTTCCACTGCGCGGGCGCAACATTGAACAGCTGAGACGTAATAACACACTGACTCGGTCGTCCGTGCATTCAACTTTTGATTGGCTTTCTTTTTCATGGACAGTGATTTGATAAAGTGCCATAATGGTAGCCTGTGGAATCATTATCGTTTTAATGTTCGTTTTTATTTTATATTCATTGACCACCGACAGTGAATGATTCTGTACTTTCTCTCCTTTATAAAAGTTGAAATGTTTTTAATGAGTATTTTTAGATTTGGCAAGATAACAGAAATTGTTGACATCGCAATACTAAATTGATTAGTTCTATAACAGTTACATAAAGAACGTTAAATAACGAAATAAGTTCAATAGTATTATGATCTTATTTTAAAAGTAAAATATCTGAAGTTTGATTAAATTTTAGCAACCTGCATTAGCAAAAAACTAGAACTCCAAACCAGTCCTAATTTGGACGAATGGCCGACCCGACGACATTACAACTGGCTTTAAAAAGCGAAAATTCCTGACATAAACTTACTTATAAGAACTTAAACTTCCCAAGACTCCTATGGTGCAAAGGCATAGTTTGAGTAGAATAATAACAATAATAAAAACCTGTAGACCCACTTAACCGAAATGCTAGTGGAACCGGATGGGACCGGTTATAGAGAAGTGTGGACACTTTCTCCAAATTTAGAGAGTTGCGTCACTTTACGATCAAAATTGTGTGTATTGTGCTATTTCTATTGTCATTAACATTTCTGGTCCATTTGGAAAATGTCCAACTTATTTTGTGAACGTTTATTACGAAATTAAAGACCTCGATAGAGATTACAAAATATTAAATTTACCTTCGAACATAATTTTATGGCATTCCCTTTGATTGTAGCATTTGTAAAATATTTTTGATTCGAGTCTTTTATTTATGAACACTTTAAATAAGATAGGTCTAAGTGTAGGTACTTCCTTGAGGAATTCCTAAAGTTATAAAGATGGTTTGACAAAAATATCGATCTAAACCTTTCATTGCGTTTATATTCGGATGAAACTTTTATGTATCAGGTAAAAAGGAACAGACATTCAGATTTATTGTTGCAATGTTTAAAATTCGCATATTCTTACTCTGCCAGGCCAGGTCAGTATGATTTCAATATTTATGTGATTGAAGATCTGGAAGAAGATCTGGTC
>JARACY010003936.1:0-29774 GCA_029255725.1 Scrobipalpa atriplicella | reverse complement strand
ATTCCCACAAATTGTAGCGTCAAAAATATTGACACAACCCGGCCTCCCATTTCCTAAGTTCTTTGACCGTTAGATTGTAGCCAAAATGAAAAAATGTAGATGTGTTCAACCATTATCCTCCTCTGAAACATCCATTGCTGGTCCTATGTGACGTATGTATCGCAGATCTAGAGGCAATGCAGCCATGTAGAGCAATATTAAAGTTACACCTATGTGGTGATAGAATCTTTGGTAAAGAGAGATTGTACGGGATATTGCGCTAACAGTACTGGTTTTACAAATACGATACAGGAACAAATACTCGTACCAAATACTTAGATTGATTTGGTTTCAAGGGTTTATTGGAAAGAATCGGAAGCCATTGGCAATTACATATTAGTTGAGTTATACCGGGTGTAAGGGGTAGCTTCCCGCAAACTGATAGGGGGTTGCTCCGTCATATAGACACAGCGTTGTTACAAATACATTTTTTTTCTATAATATTTTATGAGTGAAACTGTGCGTTCTTTTTTGACTTGGAAACGAAGCGGTTGATTTATGACGCAGAAATATATCCCATACCTAAGAGAATTTCCATGAAGCTACGGCTAAAATCGCAATCGCAATTCCAAGGATTGAATGATGTAGGCTCAACTTCTTGATATCTCCAAAAGTGATTTCTTAGTTCCCATATTAAAGTAGGTAGGTGATATTTGAGAAATAAAAATAACAACTTCTATCCTAATAGGTACCTAAGCATAAGCATTTTTCTCGCTTCTCTATTTTTCCTACCCAAATAGCCATTAGAAAGCCACAGACTCGATACAAGATAACGAATACAAAGCGCACCAAAACCAAACGGAGCATAATGTTTGGAGTGTTTCGCCAATATTTAATCGTGCGCCATGTCATTACGAGAGACAATAGGATGATACAATACAGCGCTTTTAGTAGGTAGAGTCACTGAAATCATCTTATACAGGGTGTTAAAAAAATAACAGACCATATTTTAGGGCGTGATTCTACCCATGAAAGTGAAAAACTTTCCCAAGGAACATAGGTCGAAATACGAAAAAAAAATTTGGCCCTCCCATACAAAATGGTGTCAGCGGCTCGAGACAATTTGTACGGGAGGGCCAATTTTTTTTCATATATCAACATAAATGTTCCTTGTGAGTTCGCCATGTTTCGCCTTAAAATGCTGCCTAAAATCTGAATAATGGATATTTAAGAAAATACATTTTTTCCGGCAGCTATTTTCGTTTGTGTTCTAATTTAGAAATCGTTTTATTGGAAACATAATTTAAGATATTTCTACATCTTTTGTTTTTAATTATGAGAAAACCAACAGCTATAATAAAATCAAACAAAGCAATTTTACGTACTGGCCTTAAATGAAAATACACTCTATTACGTGTACAGACATTTTACGTGTGAACTACGCTTATATAATGCTTAGATCCTTACACATGAAAGTTACCGATACTCAAATTCGCTTAAGGGCGTCAACCCCTCGCCACATTATGAGCCTTCGCCGCCAAATGACACACTCTACACAATAAATATGGCCATATCCGCCAGGGTAAAGCACTTGGTGATATTTTAATATTCAGGTGATAAGACGCTAAGTACATTTTGTATCTGTTTTTTTTTCTGTTGAGTTGACGAGCAACTCGATGAATGTTGATGTCAGAGCTAGTAGGTCTCTGACATGATTTGTAAAACGACCACTGATAGACGATTTTGTAGCAGGATGCCTAATATCGCGTTTAGTTAAGTTTTTACCATCCTCATGCCATTTGTAGCATCTATAACTATGACGCATGACGCTACCATTTTTCGTAGAGCTGCTACGACTCCTTCTACGCCGTAGCGATTGCTACGCATCTTCAGATATTGGGACCTCACATAATTTGCCGTTCTTTCATAATTGCTAGTATTGAGTATCGGTAATTTCATGTGTAAGGATCTAAGCATTATATAAGCGTAGTTCACACGTAAAATGTCTGTACACGTAATAGAGTGTATTTTCATTTAAGGCCAGTACGTAAAATTGCTTTGTTTGATTTTATTATAGCTGTTGGTTTTCTCATAATTAAAAACAAAAGATGTAGAAATATCTTAAATTATGTTTCCAATAAAACGATTTCTAAATTAGAACACAAACGAAAATAGCTGCCGGAAAAAATGTATTTTCTTAAATATCCATTATTCAGATTTTAGGCAGCATTTAAGGCGAAACATGGCGAACTCACAAGGAACATTTATGTTGATATATGAAAAAAAAAAATTGGCCCTCCCGTACAAATTGTCTCGAGCCGCTGACACCATTTTGTATGGGAGGGCCAAATTTTTTTTTCGTATTTCGACCTATGTTCCTTGGGGAAAGTTTTTTCACTTTCATGGGTAGAATCACGCCCTAAAATATGGTCTGTTATTTTTTTAACACCCTGTATAAGATGATTTCAGTGACTCTACCTACTAAAAGCGCTGTATTGTATCATCCTATTGTCTCTCGTAATGACATGGCGCACGATTAAATATTGGCGAAACACTCCAAACATTATGCTCCGTTTGGTTTTGGTGCGCTTTGTATTCGTTATCTTGTATCGAGTCTGTGGCTTTCTAATGGCTATTTGGGTAGGAAAAATAGAGAAGCGAGAAAAATGCTTATGCTTAGGTACCTATTAGGATAGAAGTTGTTATTTTTATTTCTCAAATATCACCTACCTACTTTAATATGGGAACTAAGAAATCACTTTTGGAGATATCAAGAAGTTGAGCCTACATCATTCAATCCTTGGAATTGCGATTGCGATTTTAGCCGTAGCTTCATGGAAATTCTCTTAGGTATGGGATATATTTCTGCGTCATAAATCAACCGCTTCGTTTCCAAGTCAAAAAAGAACGCACAGTTTCACTCATAAAATATTATAGAAAAAAAATGTATTTGTAACAACGCTGTGTCTATATGACGGAGCAACCCCTATCAGTTTGCGGGAAGCTACCCCTTACACCCGGTATAACTCAACTAATATGTAATTGCCAATGGCTTCCGATTCTTTCCAATAAACCCTTGAAACCAAATCAATCTAAGTATTTGGTACGAGTATTTGTTCCTGTATCGTATTTGTAAAACCAGTACTGTTAGCGCAATATCCCGTACAATCTCTCTTTACCAAAGATTCTATCACCACATAGGTGTAACTTTAATATTGCTCTACATGGCTGCATTGCCTCTAGATCTGCGATACATACGTCACATAGGACCAGCAATGGATGTTTCAGAGGAGGATAATGGTTGAACACATCTACATTTTTTCATTTTGGCTACAATCTAACGGTCAAAGAACTTAGGAAATGGGAGGCCGGGTTGTGTCAATATTTTTGACGCTACAATTTGTGGGAATGCTTTCTGGATGTTCTACCATGAGAATAAATAATGAAGTTTTGCCAACAATAATAATCTGAGTAGTTCAACATTCAACATTAGCGGTGAGGTCCAAGACAGAGAAATCGAAGGTTCTACCCCAGGACTAAAATAAGAAAATACTATAAGACTAAAATAAGTAATATTAAAGGTCAAGTAAAATTGCCTGTACCTAACAATATTATATGTTTTAAACAGTCTCTGCGGTGCCTGTACATACTTAAATTATGTTGAGTTTTTCTTGAGATTATGTCAAAGAAAATAAGGAATATTCCAGAAATTGCCGTCGGTAACATTTTACAAAAACATCGTATATTATTCAGGTCGAATATATGAAAAGACGTTCTTTATTTTCTGTTACCACTCGGATATAATTCATATTTGAGCGAAGAAACAATAGTATCATCTCAATTCTTTCCCAATAATCTTTGTGCCCCAAATTGAAAATTACTTACGTTGGTTCATCGTAACTAGAACTGGAGTTCTATTTCTGGAATGATCTTTAATGAAAGCTTCTTGCAAAGCAATTTCTTGAATATTTACTTATTCAATAACTTCCTGTTCTGTTATGTATACTTAATAATTTTTGAAATAAATTACTTTTTACTTGTAATAACAAACACATAGAATAATTTTTCATACAGTTGCATTGAATAAATACTATAAATAATGAATGAAACGAAAACTTTTTCATTTTACTGATCTGGGTATGGCTCTACATGAAATAGGTATATTATATAACTAGCTGTAAAAATAGCTTAAATCCTTCCTCTTAAATCGCTCTATCTATTAAAAACCGCATTAAAATCCGTTGCGTAGTTTTAAAGATTTAGGCATACAGACAGGCAGACATACATACAGACAGCGGGAAGCGACTTTGTTCTATACTATTTAGTGATAGTGATAGCCACATTAACTTATTCTTTTCTTATATTAACTTATTTTTTACGTTATAAATTGCGCTTTTTGTGCAATACGATTTTCTAGTGAATTTAGGCGAAAACACGACAGAAATACACAAGGTACCTAGATACGTATCTCTACTTCTATCTGAAAAGACTACTTCTGACTTCAGCTTTAACTAGGCCGTTGATGTCGTCCTAGCGGCCTACCCCGTGAGATGATTGTAGGTATGTGTATTTAGTGTTTTAAAAAATGCACGCGCCGTTCCCTATAACAAATTTTAAAAAAGGGTGTATTAATGAGAATTTTTGTAAGTTTAATCGCAAGAGATTTGGAACTGTCCAGACTCATTAGTTCATAATGGCCCAACTATACTTTTTGGTACTAAAATACCGTTTTTGCCATTCCTTGCACTGAATTGCAGACAACTTTGGAAATTAGCATACTTTTTATCCGAATGCTTTTAATCGTTTTCAGGATTAATGCCACAGTAGCAATAGGAGTGAGTAAAAAAATGTCTCGCAACCGTCCCCTGCTCATATCCTATCGTATGTGATTGTGATGTGGTATATAAGTAGTGCCGATAGAAGCAGAGAAGAGAGAAGACCTGATGAAGCCTTAGTGTTTTTAAACTACGGCCTCTGACATGGTTTTTGTAACGACTATTATTGCAGCCAATGTCTTAAGTGTTGCATGAGGCACGGCATTTTTTTTTTGGATAATAAAATAAACCTCATTCTCTACCATGCTGAACAATTTTCATAATTTGTGTGGCAGTTTGTTCCTGCGACTTAATGTGCGTGAAACATACTAAATCATCTTAAAAAAATAAAAATGGACTATTGTATTGTCTGAATATCTAAATAAAATAATAATAATACACAAATTATTTATAGGGCGAGTTTCAACAATTTCTTACATACTTTATACTGCACTTTTAAACTGTACTGTGTGTGACTAAAGGCCCTCGCATAATTTTCAAATTTTTGCATTCTCAATAGCCAGATTTAACATTTATTATATGTATAGAATAGAATATAGATTGGTCATCTTCCTAGCCTTTTTCCCGTATTTCACGGGGTCGGCTACCTAATCTAGGCGATTGAACGAGGGTACTGGTTTTTACACAGAACGATTACCATCTGACCTCCGCAACCTAGAAGGGAAACCAGACCCAATCCTAGATAAGGTTACACAACCTTTGAATTTCTTCGTAGGTGTGTGCAGGTTTCCTCACGATGTTTTCCTTCACCGTAAAGCGCCGAATAAACGTACATATGAATTCGAAAACCGAAAAACACATTGGTACGTGGTGGGATTCGAACCACGACCTCCTGCACAGAAGGCCGCGGCCCTATCCACTACACCATCCGGGTTGGAATAGGATATAGATTGGTGTTCTTTAAAATTTATAAGTTTATAAGTAAGTATCATCATAAATCACACCAATACCCCGTAAGGAATAAAGGCGTGAATAAACTACATAATTACATGCATATGTGTCATACAAATCTTACTTAATACGGATTCAAATACCTTATAGTAGGATTAAAAGAAAGAAACCTACTCGCTTTCGCTTCTATTCAAACGTTTCCGCCTTCGTCAAATCTCTTTGATATGATCTGGTATTAGCGTTCCTACAAAGACACATCGTATCCATACAGTCACATTTCCAGAAATACTTTCTGGGACAAAAAAGCAATGACCTCTGATTTTCGACCCCCGACCCCAGGACAAGGTTCAGTGAAAACGACAAAAAAAATGTAATTTTTCTACATTTCTCTATTTGCGCCGAAGGTTTACCGCGGATATTTTGATCTCATTGGGCGCTTTTCCACTAGACGTCGCGTCAACGGCAACGGCGACGGCACGGCGACGATGACGTGGCAATATCTATGGAAATCGATGACATGCCGTGACGGTGCCGTGCCGGCAAGTGGAAAAGCGTGTCATATAATTTCATTGATTTGCATACATTATCTCACCTACGATATCGTCGACGGTACCGTGCCCTCGCCGTTGCCGTTGACGTGCCGTCTAGTGGAAAAGCGCCCATTGGCTTTGTATGTATGCTTCGTTAGAGGGTAGGGAAAAAGGTTATACTTACATATTCCTTGTAAATGTAAATGTTTTGGCGCTTTTTCGAGTTTAGATTCATAGGTGTTTGAAATGCAAAATTTTGATAGAGCTACGTGTTTATACGGTGTTTGCAAAATCTTCCATTTTTGTGCAAGGCTAAAGGCACTCATAATATGCGCACGGAGCTAATGCGCTTGCTATAATGTTGTTGAGTAAACAAAATATTATGAATTTTATGATATTATTAAATGCAATTCAGATAAAGCCTATTTCAATTGGGTACTTGACTGGGTAGCTTAAAAAATTCAAAACGTTTATACTTAAAACTGATGGCTAAAAATATTGTGGATTTCATTCATCATTTTAAAAAAAATGCACATTTAGATTTTAATAATCGAGTTAAAAGTATATAAGTTATTGATTTGAATAGTCAGTATTTACTAAAATGTGACGTCATAACTCACTATTTTCATACAAAAAAGCGTTTTTGACATTACATAAAAAGTTGCTGATTTGACTAGTTGGAAAGTAGCCAATTGAATCAAAATTAGCAATATTAAAAATTCTTCTCCCCACCTGGCTCCAAAAGCTCCAAACGACTCCATAGATACCTACACACCACTGCATGCTACGAGTACATACACGGTGATAAATCAAATTCGCTTAAGGGCGTCAACCCCTCGCCACATTATGAGCCTTCGCCGCCAAATGACACACTCTACACAATAAATATGGCCATATCCGCCAGGGTAAAGCACTTGGTGATATTTTAATATTCAGGTGATAAGACGCTAAGTACATTTTGTATCTGTTTTTTTTTTCTGTTGAGTTGACGAGCAACTCGATGAATGTTGATGTCAGAGCTAGTAGGTCTCTGACATGATTTGTAAAACGACCACTGATAGACGATTTTGTAGCAGGATGCCTAATATCGCGTTTAGTTAAGTTTTTACCATCCTCATGCCATTTGTAGCATCTATAACTATGACGCATGACGCTACCATTTTTCGTAGAGCTGCTACGACTCCTTCTACGCCGTAGCGATTGCTACGCATCTTCAGATATTGGGACCTCACATAATTTGCCGTTCTTTCATAATTGCTAGTATTGAGTATCGGTAATTTCATGTGTAAGGATCTAAGCATTATATAAGCGTAGTTCACACGTAAAATGTCTGTACACGTAATAGAGTGTATTTTCATTTAAGGCCAGTACGTAAAATTGCTTTGTTTGATTTTATTATAGCTGTTGGTTTTCTCATAATTAAAAACAAAAGATGTAGAAATATCTTAAATTATGTTTCCAATAAAACGATTTCTAAATTAGAACACAAACGAAAATAGCTGCCGGAAAAAATGTATTTTCTTAAATATCCATTATTCAGATTTTAGGCAGCATTTAAGGCGAAACATGGCGAACTCACAAGGAACATTTATGTTGATATATGAAAAAAAAATTGGCCCTCCCGTACAAATTGTCTCGAGCCGCTGACACCATTTTGTATGGGAGGGCCAAATTTTTTTTTCGTATTTCGACCTATGTTCCTTGGGGAAAGTTTTTCACTTTCATGGGTAGAATCACGCCCTAAAATATGGTCTGTTATTTTTTTAACACCCTGTATAAGATGATTTCAGTGACTCTACCTACTAAAAGCGCTGTATTGTATCATCCTATTGTCTCTCGTAATGACATGGCGCACGATTAAATATTGGCGAAACACTCCAAACATTATGCTCCGTTTGGTTTTGGTGCGCTTTGTATTCGTTATCTTGTATCGAGTCTGTGGCTTTCTAATGGCTATTTGGGTAGGAAAAATAGAGAAGCGAGAAAAATGCTTATGCTTAGGTACCTATTAGGATAGAAGTTGTTATTTTTATTTCTCAAATATCACCTACCTACTTTAATATGGGAACTAAGAAATCACTTTTGGAGATATCAAGAAGTTGAGCCTACATCATTCAATCCTTGGAATTGCGATTGCGATTTTAGCCGTAGCTTCATGGAAATTCTCTTAGGTATGGGATATATTTCTGCGTCATAAATCAACCGCTTCGTTTCCAAGTCAAAAAAGAACGCACAGTTTCACTCATAAAATATTATAGAAAAAAAATGTATTTGTAACAACGCTGTGTCTATATGACGGAGCAACCCCTATCAGTTTGCGGGAAGCTACCCCTTACACCCGGTATAACTCAACTAATATGTAATTGCCAATGGCTTCCGATTCTTTCCAATAAACCCTTGAAACCAAATCAATCTAAGTATTTGGTACGAGTATTTGTTCCTGTATCGTATTTGTAAAACCAGTACTGTTAGCGCAATATCCCGTACAATCTCTCTTTACCAAAGATTCTATCACCACATAGGTGTAACTTTAATATTGCTCTACATGGCTGCATTGCCTCTAGATCTGCGATACATACGTCACATAGGACCAGCAATGGATGTTTCAGAGGAGGATAATGGTTGAACACATCTACATTTTTTCATTTTGGCTACAATCTAACGGTCAAAGAACTTAGGAAATGGGAGGCCGGGTTGTGTCAATATTTTTGACGCTACAATTTGTGGGAATGCTTTCTGGATGTTCTACCATGAGAATAAATAATGAAGTTTTGCCAACAATAATAATCTGAGTAGTTCAACATTCAACATTAGCGGTGAGGTCCAAGACAGAGAAATCGAAGGTTCTACCCCAGGACTAAAATAAGAAAATACTATAAGACTAAAATAAGTAATATTAAAGGTCAAGTAAAATTGCCTGTACCTAACAATATTATATGTTTTAAACAGTCTCTGCGGTGCCTGTACATACTTAAATTATGTTGAGTTTTTCTTGAGATTATGTCAAAGAAAATAAGGAATATTCCAGAAATTGCCGTCGGTAACATTTTACAAAAACATCGTATATTATTCAGGTCGAATATATGAAAAGACGTTCTTTATTTTCTGTTACCACTCGGATATAATTCATATTTGAGCGAAGAAACAATAGTATCATCTCAATTCTTTCCCAATAATCTTTGTGCCCCAAATTGAAAATTACTTACGTTGGTTCATCGTAACTAGAACTGGAGTTCTATTTCTGGAATGATCTTTAATGAAAGCTTCTTGCAAAGCAATTTCTTGAATATTTACTTATTCAATAACTTCCTGTTCTGTTATGTATACTTAATAATTTTTGAAATAAATTACTTTTTACTTGTAATAACAAACACATAGAATAATTTTTCATACAGTTGCATTGAATAAATACTATAAATAATGAATGAAACGAAAACTTTTTCATTTTACTGATCTGGGTATGGCTCTACATGAAATAGGTATATTATATAACTAGCTGTAAAAATAGCTTAAATCCTTCCTCTTAAATCGCTCTATCTATTAAAAACCGCATTAAAATCCGTTGCGTAGTTTTAAAGATTTAGGCATACAGACAGGCAGACATACATACAGACAGCGGGAAGCGACTTTGTTCTATACTATTTAGTGATAGTGATAGCCACATTAACTTATTCTTTTCTTATATTAACTTATTTTTTACGTTATAAATTGCGCTGGTACAGAATATTAATTTACTGCAAATAGAATCTACAACTAAGTATTTATGTGACTGATTCCACTCCCCTGGTCAGAATTTATTCAATTCCTATGCAAATGAGGAACATAAACTTGTTTAAAATGAAAAGTTTATGGCTAACCATCTAATTTGGGATAAGGTTTAGGATACACCTAGAGTTAAAAAAGTTTAGAAAGTCTAAGTCTAGATCTTTGGACAATTTAAAGACATCGTTTCGATGACGTGGTTTCGATTTCTACGTGAAAGATAGAAATGGATAATGCAAACTGAATCATTTGATTGACTACTACAAGTGATATGATTACGAGCTTTAAAGCGCACGTTAAACTGTCAGTCGGTCGGCCTTGATGGCTGTCCCTGACTAAATCACCTATACAACTTGGCACCGAACGTTCAATAAAGGCATTACAACTGTTGTCATTAGGGATTCATCAAACCGTTTAACAGTTGAAGGAGATTGCTTTCTAGACACTGAAATAAACCCTCTTTCTTCATCTACTGTGCCCTAGCCTTTAACCACACAAATCCCAGAGGCAACGCACTTCCAGAGACAAAGTTTACGACGTCGCGACGACGTACCTATCTTGCATCCTTACAACTCCTATTGGGGATTGCGTCTGCATTGTATGACTGTATGCATTATATACACTTACATACATACGGGGTGTAGGGAACAGCTTCCTGCTAACTGATAGGGGTTGCTCAGTTAACGAAACTGAACAACTATCACCATGAAATTCTTTCAGAAAATGTTTTTTTTTTTTACTTTTCCATACAAAATGACCACCTCGATCAGAAAATTTGTATGGGAAAGCTATTTTTTTTTCATTTTCTGAAAGAATTTCTTGCTGATAGTTCAGTTTCATTGACTAAACAACCCCTTTCAGTTTTCGGTAGGTACGCTGTCCCTTACACCCGGTATATGTACCTATGCGAAAACAACCTCACGACTGCCGCTTTGCCATACTTGTGTGTGTACATTTATCTACACTACACGCACATTACCTTAGTGTGAGTTCCCATAGTAAACCTGTAGTGACGTACATAAGGGCGCGAACTCACAACCACAAATATGGCTGAGCGGCAGTCGTCAGATAAAAATTATATACCTAGTGGTACCTAACACATGCTCTTGGTTAGTCAATTATGTAAGAAACATCCCGTTCCATGTAAACAAAATAACCTTTTCAAATCCAACAAATAGGTTTCAAAGGTTGTTTCCAATGGTCCTTAATATCCCTTTTCAACGTTAGTGATGTAAGCGCCCTAGCCCTTTGGGTGAGAAGCTGATTGAGCCCTATTAGACATAATGCCCTAAGATTGAAAGGGACGACTACTAGATGAATGTAAGATAAATTGTGTGAAGATAATCTGTAGGACCTAAGTTATATGAGTTAGAATATTTTACACACATAAAATCATGCCTACACCCTTTACGGGGTAGGCGTCAACGGGTAAACAAAAAGCCGTTTTTCCTAAGTCTGACTTTGAACGATATTTCAGTTAGTTGACTTTGAACGAGATTCCATCGTGTAATGTTAAGATGTGGAACTGACGTCTAAATAACATACTTACACAGAAACTTCCGGGTCCCTCTTCTGACTATTACGCTAGTACTATTATATTTTCTTCGCCTACTGTATTTACAAGCGCATTCTCCAGATTGAGTGACCAAAGCTCAGCTACTAGATTGCATAGGCAAAACGTATATTGAAAATCAAAAACATACATACATAAAATCACGCCTGTATCCCTAATGGGGTAGGCAGAGCAAAAACGACCTAAACATAGGTTGTTCCACCACGTCTGACAAGTTTCGAGGGCTAATACAGATGATGATTATGTATATTGCTATAGTGACGGGTTGTCAGCCCATCGCCTAAATTGCAATACACTGAAACCCTCATTCCCTTAGCTGATTTTTACAGCATGCACGGGAGGAAATGCAGCTGGCACATTCTACGTTTTTCTTTCACTCCCAGTCCAGCATGGAAGCATGAAATGAAAATGAAAAACGTTCCTAAAAATTATGGGATACAAATGAAATCTCTCTAGCCCACCTAGTAGTAGTGTTATTAATACAATAAATAATAAAAACCAGGCCAAAGCCAAACAAAAACTGCACTGAACATAACAACTGGTATGGTATACTTATAAACTAATAATATACTTATATAATCTTAAGTATTTATAAATGTTATATTTAGTTTTGTTGCACTGACCCGCGTCAATATTTTCTATTCCGCTGTCTCCTTCTGCCTGGTTGCCTGGAAGATATTGCTACCTTAGCAATAAGGCCGCCAATTGTACTACTTCTCTGTGTAATCAATTTGTAATTTCTGTGTTTTTTGTGCAATAAAGTATATTTGTATTGTATTGTATTGTACTATTACAATAGTACTATTATATTTTTTTCGCCTACTGTATTTACAAGCGCATTCTCCAGATTGAGTGACCAAAGCTCAGCTACTAGATTGCATAGGCAAAACGTATATTGAAAATGAAAAACGTTCCTAAAAATTATGGGATACAAATCAAATCTCTCTAGCCCACCTAGTAGTAGTGTTATTAATACAATAAATAATAAAAACCAGGCCAAAGCCAAACAAAAACTGTACTGAACATAACAACTGGTATGGTATACTTATAAACTAAAACTTTAAGCAATTTGGTTGCAAACTCTTGTAATTAGGAAGGACTTTCTAAACACTGGGTACAGGCTCAAGGCTAATCTTAGGGCTGGGTTGGCTTGCGAAATATTACTAAACAAATACAGTTGCCAGAATGATAGAATTTTCGAAAAAAAATCTACTTTTATTCAGCCACTCTGCCAACGTGGACACCAATACAAACCGTCGATAGGATGAGAAAGATGAGTCGAGGCCCGTATTTATAATCAGCTCTCAAGAGTGACAGCGAGTTTGAGTTCATATCAGAAATGTCATTTCAGTACAAAACGGTCTGTCACAACCATACTTAATATTGCTCTCAATCTTGAGATTGCTTTATAAATACGAGCCTTAATTTGACTGCAAGTGCATTAACTCAAGCAACGGTATCACAGATTCGGTATTGAGCTTTTCTAGTTGTTCTGTTCTTTCTGTTCCATTGGCTCTGTTCTGGCTGAAAGATCCCATTTGAAGCGGATATCTACAAACAAATGCCACCTTTCGCGCGACAACCCCTTGTTTCCGGGCTTGCTGTTTTCAGCGGCATAATACGGGGATGCTCTGGTACTAAATATTCATTAAAAAGACTTGGTGAGAGGTCAGTGTTTCTTAGTTTATTTCGATTTACTTACCCATGATTATGTAATTTTCTAGATTGTCTGGCAACACACAAGGACACAAACAGAGAAGCAATTCTCTTGACCGCCTAGCAATGACCTTGGATTTTCTGCGTCTAAACTTGAGACACACGAACTGAATGAATCTAAAAATGAATTTCGATTCGTTCTTTTAAAGATAATAGATATAGATTTATATGAAAAGTAAAACTTTATCTTTTAACAACGTGTAGAAATATCTAGTATGAAATATAAAAAAGAGGCATTGCGATTTAGCAATAATACAATGTTTTCGTGTCAAAGATATTGGACACCATTTTCAGTAGTATAGTTATTATTATTAATAAACAAGACTGGTTTTTGAACCGCTTATTAGACCTCTGACATGATTTGTCTAATACCTGCTATCAAAGACAGCTGCCAGGACAGAGACAAAGCTAAAACTGGCCGTGTGTAGTTCCCATGAACTCAGACTGCTGAATACAGCCGTGCCCTAAGTAAAAGAGTTAATGTACTGAAACAGAAATAAATTGGACATGGACTCATGCGGGAAGTAAGAGAAGTAGGTTTATTGTTTCGTTTTACACGTATCATAAGGACTCAGACCTTGGGTCGATACTTGTCATAGGTATATAATAAATATACTATATATATAGGTATATTATGTTATGTTATTCTTTCAGGAAGTGTTTTTTTTTTTGTTTTTCCATACAAATTATCTGATCGAGGTGGCCATTTTGTATGGAAAGGCCAAAATTTTTAAAACTGTATTCTGGCAAATAAATATATTCTTATTCTTATTCAGAATCAACAAAACACATAAAATCTTAGATTATAAAATATATGAAGACAGAGGCATTTTAATATCAAAGTATTTTTATTTAATTGACCTTTTTCTCGCTACTCGTGCGTAAGATATAGACATATCTAGGTATCTAAGTAGGCTGTAGGTAGAGACTAACATTATCTTTTCAACCCACAACCCATAATTTCAACCTGGACTGGGAGCGATAAAAAATAGGTGCTTAAATAAGTAATAATTGTGCCAGCCTATTTCATATAACAGTTTCAATTTATAACCTATCAAGTCATGGTTTTAGGCAAAACTAAAGAAAAAAAATACATTTATTTAACCGCTTGCCAAAACCTCTAAAATATAAACAGTAAGATAGATAGAAGTAATAAATATATATTTGTACATTTACGAGTACATTATTCACACCTTTCTTTGTTACAACGGCATGTCGAAACGTTCAAATCACTCCAAATTAGGAAACACGATTCGATTGGACAGCTTTTACTGTTTTTTTTTTTGAATATTTTATGGCTTGGATTCTAGAATGTGAGTGAATGTACCGAAGTCTAACACAATCTTGTCAAAAGCGTATCTTGCCTGTAGATTAGCAAGTAGATTTTAAATCAGCGTGCGCTACGGCGTGGCGGTTACGTGAAAAAAGCTAATTCTATCAAAACGAGTTGGATTTAAACAAAAACTATGTTGCGATTTTAGTTAAACACAATACGGATATCTTCCAAAAGAAACCGTGAAAGCGCTGCTATAGTTTAGGAGGAATAAGAAATATTTTTTCATTACACGTCTTTTTCATTTCCTGAAAGAATAACCTAGGGAAAGTTGTTTAGTTTCGTTGACTGAGCAACCCCTATCAGTTTCTGGTATGCTGTCCCTTACACCCCGTATTGACTTGGCCGGATGTAGAGCGCAGAAGCGACAATGTGCCCATGAACCCACCGTTTTTGGGTCAGCGGTGCAAGGCCCTGCAACATTGATCCAATGCATTGTGGAGTGTTCTATACATACATAAAGTCATGTCTTTATTCCTTACGGGGTAAGCAGAGTGTTTAATACAGCATCTCAAAACACGCTATCTGGATGCACGGAATCTCGACTGATTTCGGAATACGCTATGCAGAGCGTAAAACGCAAACTTAAACTTAAAGGGGTTGCTCAACAAAACCAAATAACTTTCACCCGGAATCCGTTTCTCTAATTGTTTAGTGTAACGTCCACTCTATCAGCAAACGGGGCGCACGGCTTAACGGGACCTCCGAAGCAGGGATCATCGGGCTACTAGGTGTCTCTGTCTGTCTTGCCTTAATCAAAACGCGGACAATGACACAAAGTAATAAATTGGAACATTAGGAGGTCCCAGTAAGAATTGGCACTATTAAAAATTCACACACATGCACATACAGAGGACAGAAACATAAAAAAAAACAGTAGTACAACAGGTACAGCTTATTTCTAAAGAGATATCTCTTCCAGCTATAACAGTGTGCAGTGCATAAGTTGAATATCATTACAATGTACCAGGATCGCATGACTTTGCATATGAACAGTACAGCAGGTATAGAAGGTGCAACAGCCCTGAACCCCGTTTTTGGGTCACCAGTGCAAGGCCAGGAACCAGTCCCAGCCGCCGTTAGAGGTCTGTACTCGCTAGGGATCAAACTGTTCATAATAATTTATGTAGGTACTTTTTGTCGAAAATTTTAAACTCATTCTACAGAACGAGAGATTCTTTGCAGCTTTATTTGGATAAGTATTTTTAATTTGTTACAGGCATTTATCACTTGTGATTGTCTGAATCTAGATATTGTGAATTCGATTCTCTTGAGTTTCTTATTATTTTAGTCAAGATATTGTAGGCTTATGAGTTCTTATAACCTGATTGTCTGATAAGTAAGGTAAACCATGGATGGGATGTAAAAGTCAGTCCTGTGCCAGATTTTTCTCTGACATCGTAGCAGTTATTCTGTCCTAGATTTAGTGCACTAGCACGTTTGTATTGTTGTGCAAACTAGCAGACACAAAAACCCGCACAGATGGCAAATAACCATGTTACCAAACCGTAAAATGTTGCAAAGATTTTTTTTATTCGGGTCTGTCCTTCCAAAAAAAAAAAAACAATATCTATTCTTTTTTTACTAATAATAGGCAAACCATTCGTCCGCCATCTCACCTGATGATAAGTGACGATGCAGACGATAATGGATCATGTTTGCCTAGAATCTAGGCCCTAGATGAAGCCTATTCAGTCTTGCCTTGAAAATGCCCAGGTTATAACGTATACGGAACACCACTTGAAATCTCGTGCTGGAATTCGCAGGATTCCCCCAGCAGCCTGGCCTTGAGCGAGATGTAGGGCGAGCTGTGTTTGAACTATGAAATATTAAGCATTCCCACCTGCTTAGATGAAGCAAGGGTAATTATGTTACTGAGTATGCATGTTGTAAGAGTGTCTTTTAGATGTTAAAAAGCGCGGAACTGTTTTCAAAAACTTTCAAATTCACCGTTAAAAACATCTGAGATAGCCAAAATAAATACTTTTTAAATTTTGGATTTTATGTACTCTTCTACTTCCATACTGGAGCGATAAAAAAACATAGAATGTGCCAGCTGCATCTCCTCCCAGGCATGCTGTAAAAACGAGCTAAGGTATTCGAGGGTTTCAGTGTATTGCAATTTAGGCGATGGGCTGACAACCTGTCACTACACAGCAATATACAATTCTATCTTAAACAACACTCAAAACTTGTCAAACGTGGCGGAACGACCTTAGTTTAGGTCGTTGACGCTCTGCCTACCCCATATAAGGGTACTCTTCATGGAAATATATCTCTTTCTAGTAAACCAAAACTCTACTCTTCATTTATTTACAGGAATGACAAGGTCGTTGTACCTACCGTAAAATTCAAATAATTATGATTCTAACGCGGTCTTCAACGTGAATTCTCGATAACTAAAACGACTGAAAATAAATTATATTTTATTTAAAATTAAAACCACCGCCATGCTATTCCCCAGAAACCATAAGGATAAAAACGTGACTCGCATTTCCCATTAAATACTACTTACTACTTTCCTTTCGTTCTGTGGTTCTGCTTTTATTTTTATAATAAAAAAATGTAAATCGTTCGTTAGGCCCGAATTTATAATCAGCTCTCAAGAGTGACAGCCAGTTTAAGTTCGTATCAGAAATGTCATTCCAGTACAAAATTACCTGCCAAATCCGCACTCAATATTGCTCTCAATCTTGAGATCGCTTTATAAATACGAGCCTTAGAAGAGTGGACATTAATAGGCTTACTTTGTAATTTCTGCACCCGCTATTGATAGGTAAACCTACGTACTAGTAGGACATAGAGAAAAAAAGGAAGATTGGTTATATTATCATGTGACAGAAATTTTCGCTGTTTCTCGAGCTAAATTCACATAAATGTAAAATGGGAAAGAATCAACAAACCAACTCTATAGCGATTGATAGTAAGGATCGTAAATGGGAAATTAATGGGAAAATTGATTAGAATTATGTAAGTTGTTTACCTGTTACACTTGATTGCTTTCAGGAACGGATCAAACGTATTCCGAGTCACGTTTTTTTATAAGTGGCACTCAATAAAAAAAAACTGATTACAATACTTTTAAAATATTAAATACAAAGGCTAATAGTTAAATAAATATGAAGGCTCTTTCAAATGCTGGATCAAAAGAAATCCACCCGATTGGTCTGAATAGAATGCCTACGGTACGGACACACATTTCTACAACTATAAAAGAGCTTCGATTAAGGGCTATCGAGTAAGTTAAAAAAAAAAACTAATTAGATTGATGTTAGAAATACCAAATTGATTAAATTTGAAACTCATTTTTTTATCGTGTTTTCAAAGAAACAACCTTAGAATCTTAAGTTTAAACTATAGAACGTTACACCTATAAAGTTCAATGATACTAGACTGCCATGTCTTTCAATAACAATAATAAAAGCCAACCTTGGCATTGGCAGTGAAACTGACACCCCATGGCCACAGTGAAGAAAAAGAGCAGCAAGTCATCGCGACGACATTGAAAACAATATTCATCTTTCTACAAACATGATCGACCTTCGGCGTGAGCTACCGAGTGTACTAATCCACCCGACGAAACGTCAATGTGTGTGTCGGGCACTGTACGCCGGAGGTCGTGGGTTTAAATCCTACCTGATTGAAACTTTTGACCTAACCACTCCATTTCCATGTATTTCATTTAACAACATTTTAAACTGTGAGTGTCAAATTACAATAATTTAATATTCATCCGAGCTATCGATTGGGTTGTTGAATCGTTAATGTCGAACAACCCGATGAATCCCATCGGAATTTTAAAATTCCTTTTTTAACCTCTGATTTCCGTTGCTGCTGCGATCAGAAATAGCGACCGGTACCGACGGTTTATTCTTATTCTTACCTTCTGAAGCACAGACCCATTTTTCTTGACAGAAAATGGATTGATTGAATAAACAGACTTGGAAATAAAAATAATAATAATAGAAGACGTTTTACTGCTCAGTATTTTTGCTGGGACTTGGCTCCATCACCCGATACGCCTGTTATTATTGTGTGAGCACTCATTTCTTACAGTTCATTGATGTTATTGCTCTGCACATTGTAACAGGCGCTAAGTTTTAATTTAAGTTTTCTTGTTCGTTGATGTGCCCATAAAACTGTTTTACTTGTTCTTTTTGTATTGAGTTTCTTTGTAATGACTTTCTTTTATTTTTCATGGACATAAAATACCATAATGTTGAGTCCCAGTAGTTTAGCGTGGTTTTCCAACTGGTTAGGACTTGAAAACGTCCTCCATGGTCTTAAATTTTAATATTAAAAATTACGAAAACTTTTAGAAGGTCACAAGCGAGTCTATTATAAAGAAAATTATATCAATGTCACAAAAGAATGTAATGAATGTAATTCATTTAACTAACCATTTCAATTTTAGTTAAATTAAATCCCAATACTAATCTTAATATTCTGCTCGTGTGATTGTGATGTAATAGTTAATAATTAACTTATTTATTGATTTTAATGTTTCATTCTTTTAATAATCGTTCAATTATTTTTTATTAAGTATGTATTATTTTGTGTTCACAGAATTGTTTATTTGTTTTTTGCAAATGTTGTGTCACCTAAATTGGATTGCATGTCAGAACTATTTAGATATAAGATATTTTAATGATTGTTAGACGTGTTTTCTGCTGGTGTACCTTAATAAATAAAATAAAAAAAGAAAATAAAATAAAAAATATATCGCAATATGCAATAAGTAAGTAAGTTTATGAAATGAAATGAAATGAAATGAAATGAAATGAAATGAAATGAAATGAAATGAAATGAAATGAAATGAAATGAAATGAAATGAAATGAAATGAAATGAAATGAAATGAAATGAAATGAAATGATTTATTGTGCGATGAATTATAATAAGTAATGTAAAGGTATAATATACGTCATATAAATTGAAGTCATATTGTTTCTACAAGGACATGTATACTAAATGAGCAACCCATTTCTATTTGCATGCTGAAAATCCATATATTGTTCTAAACGTAACAGGACTATTTTTAAATGCAGCATTTAGAACTAAAACTATTGTTTTCAAACGTGTGACGTCAGCTACATAGGTATCTACCAATAAGAGGGGCATTTTAATTTCAAAAAATTACAATGCCTGCCACATTAAACCCTATATGAGTACAAAAGAAGAGACGTAACGTGACGCGACACATCTATAACGTGACGTGACACATCTGTAACGTGACGTGACACATCTGTAAATTTTCCAAGTCCAATGATTGTTTTAAGTCTGAAATCATTTATGTAAGTAAATTTTGTTGTAACATGTGTACAATATTTGTTAAGTTTAAATTGCAATTTGAATGCTTGGCTGGCGTTTCAAGATTTTATTTTGGTCCTAAGATTTATTTATATGTCATTAGAATAAATTCCATTGAACTGAAAACTTGGATCCATTTTGCAATTTTGAAACTTAAATAAAATTAATTGTATTAGAGTTTTGGTTGTAACGTAAACACAGATGCTGTTGTTTTTGATTTCTGATTTAATAATTTTATATTACTTAGTAATATTTGAAAACAAAAGTATGAATAGAAACAGTGAAATATTTTGTCTAAAATTTTGTACCTTCAATGCTGGACTGGGAAAAACATAGAATGATCTGTCGAGCTGCTTCTCTTTCCGGGCATTCTGTAGGAATCACTAGAAGGAGACGAGGGTGTGGATTTATTTAAATTTAGACCAATGGCTGACAACCTATCACTACAGCGATACACAGTACTTTCTTTTTTAAATGACTCTCTAAAGTCAAACATGGCGAAAACACGTCGTTGACGCTTTACCTACCCACCCCGTAAGGGTACAGTTGTGACTTTATCTATGTACGTCTTGAGGCGAAACTTTTGATACTGTTTTTACAGGAATGGCTAGTAACTCTACTCAAATAAGCCTTTATTGTAATCTACACGCCTAAAAAAAAATAAAGAAATCGAGTTCTAAAATAAAATACAATTGTTTTTCTCCATGCGGGTTTAATTTTGAAACCCACGATAATGCCACATTTACCTGCCCACGACCGAAACTCTTTGAGCTGAATAAGTATATCAGTCCAAGTTATCAAAATAGCACACAATATACCATTGTTTGGTTATTTCCGTTATGTTTCATTCATATTTTATTGTAAGACTTGTTATTTTTCTGTCTGCTAGGTTTGTGCCTTTGACACAGGTCTGATTTCTTTATTCAAAGGTCCCTAACTGTAGGTACTTGTGACTTATTATCAGTACCCTTGTCCTCAGATTAAAAATGGCACAGTCTGAAAGTTATTCAAGTTGTATGTGTATGTATGATTACGTTCTTACGATTCTAAATAATTACGTTGACTACATAATTACGGATAAAATTTGTAGAAAGTAGTATTTCAGCTATGTAGATTTGTTAACCGTAGATTAGACGAATATTCACGTGTTTTGGACATTTTGCTGTCTAAGATTTAAATGAAACTGAACATCTTTCACCAGGAAATTCTTATAGGAAAAAAAAAATTTGCTTTCCAATACAAATTGTGTGATTGTGGTGGCCACTTTGTATAGGAAATTCTAATATTTATTTTTTCCTGGAAGAATTTCCTGATGATTGTTGTTCAGTTTTGTTGACTGAGTAACCCCTATCAGTATTCAGTACGCTTCCCTCACACTTCGTATACTAATACGTTCTTCTATTTCAGCGTTTAAAAAGGAGTTGTACATCCGTCAAATCGATCGATTAAACTTCAAACAATAGTGAAATAATATTTGTTTGATAACCACATTTTGATTTGCTCGTACATTGAACTGCTTCTCATTGTTTACATTGGAAACCGAAACTAAAACCACAGAGAGTAAAGGCCGTAGTCATAATACCCTTTATTTTAAAAGTCAATATTAATAAGACAGATTTATTGAATGTATTTTCAAATGTTCTATTGAGTCAAAGAGAGGACCGGGATCATACCGGGTGTAAGGCCCGTATTTATATTCAGCTCTCAAGAGTGACAGCGAGTTTGAGTTTGAATCAGAAATGTCATTTCAGTACAAAACGGTCCGTCAAATCTACACTTAATATCGCTCTCATACTTGAGATCGCTTTATAAATACGAGCCTAAGAGTTAGCTTCTCTCAAGCCGATTGGCGTTACTCAGTCAATGAAACTGAACAACTTTCACCAGGAAATTCTTTGAGGAAATAAAAAAAATCGCTTAGACAATTATTACCTCAACCAGAAAAATTGTGTGCCTCTATTTTTCATTTCCTGAAATAATGTCTTTGTAAAAGTTGTTCAGATTTATCTTGGAGAAACTTTGTACTTGTTAAAGGCTCTCCTAAAGGAAATACTGTTTATTTATTAAATAAGGATTATCATTATTTTGCATGACTCGTCTCTTCTTCATTGCTAAGATAGATTTTTATTTAGGGATGATTGTGCCTAACTCTAGCGCAACTACCTTCAACATTCATCATCATCAGGTACTCGTATTTTGTAATAAAAGATTATCGTAAAATTTTACATTGATTTATTTAATTTATTAAGTACAATAGTGTCTGCATTGTTAGGTAGGTGTACATTATTGCAACTTATTTATTATAATAATTATGGTTTGCTAAATTCACACGTAAACTAGGGTTTATAATGAATATAATAATATTAATAACAACAAAATTAGAAATCCAATTTATATGATTTATTAAATTCCGTAAGATATAATAATTGTGTTTCATCATAATCATCTTCCTAGCCTTTTTCCCGTATCTCTCGGGGTCGGCTACCTAATCTAGGGGATTGAACGAGGGTACTGGTTTTTACACAGAGCGACTGCCATCTGACCTCCGCAACCCAGAAGGGAAACCAAACCCAATCCTAGATTAGGTTACACACAACCTTTTAATTTCTTCGTAGGTGTGTGCAGGTTTCCTCACGATGTTTTCCTTCACCGTAAAAGCACCGAATAAACGTACATATGAAATTCGAAAACCGAAAAACGCATTGGTACGTGGTGGGATTCGAACCACGACCTCCTGCACAGAAGACCGCGACCGTATCCACTACACCATCCGGGCTGTTTAAGATATAATAATTGTGTTTAATAATATAATAAAAAGTTAAAAGGAACAATTGAACTTAATTTCTTTTACATATTCTAGTTTACATATTCTGGTTTTGCTAGTAAACATGATCTAAATGACAAAAAGGTAAAAACTAAGAAAAAGTCTCTAATAAAAAACATTCAAAACAAATAAAAAAGGTATTAAAATATTTAGATAGTATTATTAATTATAGCTCTTTAGCATCTACTCAAGCAAACCTTGGGACCAGAAAATATTTTCAAGCCCATTTTTAACAACATCTACTGTTTTCTGTAGAAAAGTCCAAAAAGTTGTCTGAAAGTCGAAACAGGCTATTTGATATGTTAGGATGTTAAGACATACTAAGTCTTAATTTATTATTGATAGTTTTGGTTAGAATACAATAATAAATTAAGGCTTGATAAGGAAAGGGAATATTTAATCTTGTATAAATTCGGCTGGTCTGATTATTGCATGTATGATCTTTGGAATATTTTAACAATGAAATACACTTTTTACAAAAAAATTACGTGTGTAGTATTTTGTTGATAATTACATTAAAAAAAAAACAATGAACTATTTATGCTATTTATGGTCAATATCGTTTTAATACAGCAACAATATCAGCGATTTCAGATGATTTGAGTTTATTGAGTATTTGAAAATTAAATGTATCTCAGTAGTTGAATTTCCGTTTTATTAAAAAGCTCACTATAATTTGTTTAAATTCTTAAAATCACCTAACATTGCTTGAAACATCGAACTACTATTTATTTATTCATATAAATGTATAGTACAATTTTTACAGAGTTTACTAACAACCAGAGGGTTCATTCATTTAAAAACTACATGCACACGTCCACATTGATTTTTCTGTTATAATTTTATGGCAGTAATGTAACAGGGTTCAACTGAAATGACAGGTGATCACCCAGCTTAAATATGTTAACATTTAAAGCAACAATATTTTGTTGTATGTAATTTTTATATGAACGGGGCAGCTATGCTACAAGCCGATTTATATTTTGTTACGCAAGGTTTTAGTTATATGTAACAGGGAACAGTAACAATACAGGGTGTAGGGCAGAAACTAAAATGAGATTTTATAGAATACATTGCAACATAATATTCATTCAAATATTGTAATGGTTTATACCGACACACCCTATATAAATTCATAGATGGATTAATACGAAGAATATTTTTGTAGTAATCTTTAAAATTCCATAATTATTATCGGTTAAAATCAGGTCTCACATTATTATTACAAATTTTATTATTATTACGTACACTAGTTTATCCTAAAACACCAAACACGGCAAATTAAGAACAGCTATATTATACACAAATGCTTCTACAGACTGATGATTTAATATCTAAGAAGATTAAGAAAAAAAATTAAGTATAACGACGTAATATAACAACGTAAGGTGTAGTTTATTTTTGATAATAATTTCATCTTCTTAGATTTTAAATCAACATCATGTATGTAAAACAAAATAACTTCAAAACCTCTACTTATTGTTCTACGCCAGATACAGTTATTTACAATGTGCCACTGTTGTCATAATATTACAAGTAAATTTCTCAAATTTATTTGTATAAATACAGAATTTTACATTTACCAATGAAACAATGTTTTAAGCAAACATTTCCGTATTATACAAATATTTTATGACATTCCATCAAATATTCACAAAAAAATAATTTAAACGAAAACATATAAAAATGTACCTACATATACATACCTAGATCTATAATTTTATTTATCTGCAACCCACATGATCCTTCGTATTTTGTTGTAAAATGTAAAACCAATTCACTTTTAGTTGTATACTTGCGGTTGTTTGTGAATGGCCAAATTTAAAAGTAATAAAAAAAAGTTACAGATTGGTTTACTACTATTTACACACCTCTGCATTATTATATCAACATAATGTATCAAGGAACTTGCGTTTAAAGCAAGAAAATAATCCCAAGGGATTTAAAGTTGTATGGAAATCCTTAATAGCCCAAGGGTTATTATGTGATTTGAATTTGGAATGTCATGTGAACTACTAAGAAAATAATTTTCAGAAAAAAAAAATATGGCTGTGTGTGTATTAAAACTGTTGCCACACTCGCCTTCTGCGCCTCCCGGCGAGTGTAAAAAGGCTGTATGACTAGTTATCTGTATGTGCTCTTTGCTTTGTATAAAAAAAAGAAACTAAAAAAAAGAAAACGCGGTTTGATTTTGCAAAAGTTTTTCTCTCATTGATTATTACTTCCATTTCGTAAATTGTCGAGTGAAATTAATATTTTGACTCCAGAAGACATTGTGACTAGTATTTTATCGTATTTTGTTATTTATGTTGAATATGTTAAATACGATCAATTCGTTTTTTGGAAAAATACGTAGGTAGTGGATTGTGAACGTGAAGTGTAGTTCAGTGAGTGTGAATTGACTTTCGGATCTGTTGCTTCTGGTATGTTTTCAATATTTATTTATGTATCAATATTACATGATTAGGTATATTTCTGAGCTTTATTATCTTACAGACGCCTGCCACCGTCTAAGTAATCTGTGCAGTAGGTGTGTAAAATATAGTATGCTCCTCGGGAATAAATGTGTCTTCGCCTTGGGCAGACTTGAATCCCTCGCTACATTCAGGATTCTTGTCATAATTCCCTCGCTTCGCTCAGGAATTAAAGATTTAATTCCCTCGCTGCGCTCGGGAATTAATCCTAGAATCCTTCATTCCGCTCAGGATTCAATATGCTGCCCGTGACGTTAGACACTGCTTTATTCCCTCGTTGCCTAATATACTATTGTACTTTACGTAGATATTATTATAATAGTGTTATATTCAGGTGTTTTACAATATACGTAATTATTATTTTTCGACATTATAATGGCCAAAAATGGTTTTTATTCAAGATAATTTGAATAAATCTTTAATGGTTCTCAAAATTTTGAAACGCCTTTTAAATACAAATTTAAACTTTATTTTGTAACTTTAATTCATCTTGTATAAAAACTACAACTTGTTAAAAAAAACAAAGAAAAGTGCTACAATATGGGACAAGCTTCCTTTGGAAGATAAAAGCTTAAAGAGCCTTTATACACTTAGATACGTAAAGTACAATAGTATATTAGGCAACGAGGGAATAAAGCAGTGTCTAACGTCACGGGCAGCATATTGAATCCTGAGCGGAATGAAGGATTCTAGGATTAATTCCCGAGCGCAGCGAGGGAATTAAATCTTTAATTCCTGAGCGAAGCGAGGGAATTATGACAAGAATCCTGAATGTAGCGAGGGATTCAAGTCTGCCCAAGGCGAAGACACATTTATTCCCGAGGAGCATACTATATTTTACACACCTACTGCACAGATTACTTAGACGGTGGCAGGCGTCTGTAAGATAATAAAGCTCAGAAATATACCTAATCATGTAATATTGATACATAAATAAATATTGAAAACATACCAGAAGCAACAGATCCGAAAGTCAATTCACACTCACTGAACTACACTTCACGTTCACAATCCACTACCTACGTATTTTTCCAAAAAACGAATTGATCGTATTTAACATATTCAACATAAATAACAAAATACGATAAAATACTAGTCACAATGTCTTCTGGAGTCAAAATATTAATTTCACTCGACAATTTACGAAATGGAAGTAATAATCAATGAGAGAAAAACTTTTGCAAAATCAAACCGCGTTTTCTTTTTTTTAGTTTCTTTTTTTTATACAAAGCAAAGAGCACATACAGATAACTAGTCATACAGCCTTTTTACACTCGCCGGGAGGCGCAGAAGGCGAGTGTGGCAACAGTTTTAATACACACACAGCCATATTTTTTTTTTCTGAAAATTATTTTCTTAGTAGTTCACATGACATTCCAAATTCAAATCACATAATAACCCTTGGGCTATTAAGGATTTCCATACAACTTTAAATCCCTTGGGATTATTTTCTTGCTTTAAACGCAAGTTCCTTGATACATTATGTTGATATAATAATGCAGAGGTGTGTAAATAGTAGTAAACCAATCTGTAACTTTTTTTTATTACTTTTAAATTTGGCCATTCACAAACAACCGCAAGTATACAACTAAAAGTGAATTGGTTTTACATTTTACAACAAAATACGAAGGATCATGTGGGTTGCAGATAAATAAAATTATAGATCTAGGTATGTATATGTAGGTACATTTTTATATGTTTTCGTTTAAATTATTTTTTTGTGAATATTTGATGGAATGTCATAAAATATTTGTATAATACGGAAATGTTTGCTTAAAACATTGTTTCATTGGTAAATGTAAAATTCTGTATTTATACAAATAAATTTGAGAAATTTACTTGTAATATTATGACAACAGTGGCACATTGTAAATAACTGTATCTGGCGTAGAACAATAAGTAGAGGTTTTGAAGTTATTTTGTTTTACATACATGATGTTGATTTAAAATCTAAGAAGATGAAATTATTATCAAAAATAAACTACACCTTACGTTGTTATATTACGTCGTTATACTTAATTTTTTTTCTTAATCTTCTTAGATATTAAATCATCAGTCTGTAGAAGCATTTGTGTATAATATAGCTGTTCTTAATTTGCCGTGTTTGGTGTTTTAGGATAAACTAGTGTACGTAATAATAATAAAATTTGTAATAATAATGTGAGACCTGATTTTAACCGATAATAATTATGGAATTTTAAAGATTACTACAAAAATATTCTTCGTATTAATCCATCTATGAATTTATATAGGGTGTGTCGGTATAAACCATTACAATATTTGAATGAATATTATGTTGCAATGTATTCTATAAAATCTCATTTTAGTTTCTGCCCTACACCCTGTATTGTTACTGTTCCCTGTTACATATAACTAAAACCTTGCGTAACAAAATATAAATCGGCTTGTAGCATAGCTGCCCCGTTCATATAAAAATTACATACAACAAAATATTGTTGCTTTAAATGTTAACATATTTAAGCTGGGTGATCACCTGTCATTTCAGTTGAACCCTGTTACATTACTGCCATAAAATTATAACAGAAAAATCAATGTGGACGTGTGCATGTAGTTTTTAAATGAATGAACCCTCTGGTTGTTAGTAAACTCTGTAAAAATTGTACTATACATTTATATGAATAAATAAATAGTAGTTCGATGTTTCAAGCAATGTTAGGTGATTTTAAGAATTTAAACAAATTATAGTGAGCTTTTTAATAAAACGGAAATTCAACTACTGAGATACATTTAATTTTCAAATACTCAATAAACTCAAATCATCTGAAATCGCTGATATTGTTGCTGTATTAAAACGATATTGACCATAAATAGCATAAATAGTTCATTGTTTTTTTTTTAATGTAATTATCAACAAAATACTACACACGTAATTTTTTTGTAAAAAGTGTATTTCATTGTTAAAATATTCCAAAGATCATACATGCAATAATCAGACCAGCCGAATTTATACAAGATTAAATATTCCCTTTCCTTATCAAGCCTTAATTTATTATTGTATTCTAACCAAAACTATCAATAATAAATTAAGACTTAGTATGTCTTAACATCCTAACATATCAAATAGCCTGTTTCGACTTTCAGACAACTTTTTGGACTTTTCTACAGAAAACAGTAGATGTTGTTAAAAATGGGCTTGAAAATATTTTCTGGTCCCAAGGTTTGCTTGAGTAGATGCTAAAGAGCTATAATTAATAATACTATCTAAATATTTTAATACCTTTTTTATTTGTTTTGAATGTTTTTTATTAGAGACTTTTTCTTAGTTTTTACCTTTTTGTCATTTAGATCATGTTTACTAGCAAAACCAGAATATGTAAACTAGAATATGTAAAAGAAATTAAGTTCAATTGTTCCTTTTAACTTTTTATTATATTATTAAACACAATTATTATATCTTAAACAGCCCGGATGGTGTAGTGGATACGGTCGCGGTCTTCTGTGCAGGAGGTCGTGGTTCGAATCCCACCACGTACCAATGCGTTTTTCGGTTTTCGAATTTCATATGTACGTTTATTCGGTGCTTTTACGGTGAAGGAAAACATCGTGAGGAAACCTGCACACACCTACGAAGAAATTAAAAGGTTGTGTGTAACCTAATCTAGGATTGGGTTTGGTTTCCCTTCTGGGTTGCGGAGGTCAGATGGCAGTCGCTCTGTGTAAAAACCAGTACCCTCGTTCAATCCCCTAGATTAGGTAGCCGACCCCGAGAGATACGGGAAAAAGGCTAGGAAGATGATTATGATGAAACACAATTATTATATCTTACGGAATTTAATAAATCATATAAATTGGATTTCTAATTTTGTTGTTATTAATATTATTATATTCATTATAAACCCTAGTTTACGTGTGAATTTAGCAAACCATAATTATTATAATAAATAAGTTGCAATAATGTACACCTACCTAACAATGCAGACACTATTGTACTTAATAAATTAAATAAATCAATGTAAAATTTTACGATAATCTTTTATTACAAAATACGAGTACCTGATGATGATGAATGTTGAAGGTAGTTGCGCTAGAGTTAGGCACAATCATCCCTAAATAAAAATCTATCTTAGCAATGAAGAAGAGACGAGTCATGCAAAATAATGATAATCCTTATTTAATAAATAAACAGTATTTCCTTTAGGAGAGCCTTTAACAAGTACAAAGTTTCTCCAAGATAAATCTGAACAACTTTTACAAAGACATTATTTCAGGAAATGAAAAATAGAGGCACACAATTTTTCTGGTTGAGGTAATAATTGTCTAAGCGATTTTTTTTATTTCCTCAAAGAATTTCCTGGTGAAAGTTGTTCAGTTTCATTGACTGAGTAACGCCAATCGGCTTGAGAGAAGCTAACTCTTAGGCTCGTATTTATAAAGCGATCTCAAGTATGAGAGCGATATTAAGTGTAGATTTGACGGACCGTTTTGTACTGAAATGACATTTCTGATTCAAACTCAAACTCGCTGTCACTCTTGAGAGCTGAATATAAATACGGGCCTTACACCCGGTATGATCCCGGTCCTCTCTTTG
>JARACY010003935.1:0-29784 GCA_029255725.1 Scrobipalpa atriplicella | reverse complement strand
AACAGGGCGAACAGTCCCTCAGCCAGGTCTGACGCAGCCCCCGGGTCCCCCCGCAGCGCCCGCGCCGCACACGCCACGCACGCGTTGAGTAAACGACCCGCCTCCGACCAGGAGTTGCCCACGATCAGGATTAGCTGGTGGGTAATAAAATATGACCCACATTGCGTAAATTGATTGGGTAATATGCGTCATTTCATTGTAGGTCATTGGGTAATATGGAAAATTGTGTTATATAAGTCATTGCGTAATACGGGTATTTGGGTCATATAGGTCATTGGGCAATAAAGGTCATTGCGTAATATGGGTACTTGGGTCATATGGGTCGTTGGGCAATAAAGGTCATTGCGTAATATGGGTCATTGGATAATATGGGTCATTGGGTAATGTGAGTCATTGGGTAATATAGAGCCATTGGGCAATAAAGGTCATTGCGTAATACGGGTCATTGGATAATATGGGTCATTGGGTAATGTGGGTCATTGGGTAATATAGAGTCATTGGGTAATATAGAGTCATTGGGTAATATAGGTCATTGATCATTGGATAATATGAGTCATTGGGTTACATAAGTCATATGGATAGTAGTGTGCAGGTATTTACCAGTTTGACGACATCAAGCCCGGCTGCTGTAGGTCTGCAGTGGAAGGCCGCTATAGTGAGGTGCGCGATGTCGTTGACGGCCGGCAAGCAGTCGTCCATTAGGGTCGAGACCGTCTGCTTCAGAATGGCAAATAGAGGCTGCAAGGAAAAAAAATCGTTGATAAAATATTTGTTTTGCTTTTAATATTTGGTGAAAAATTCCCGCCGTGCCAGTTGTGCCATTTGACAGTACCATTGGATGGTCTATTTAAAAATTTAAATGTAGTTAACGATGATTGATCGTATGATTGGTTTGTCGGTTTGACAGTTGGGTGATAGATAGATAGATAAAGCGTTTATTTCATTGCTACAGACACATACATAAACAATAGTTTCAGTTCTAAATGACTATAATTCTATTTAATGATAGGCCCTGATATTAGGGCATGTATGTGTGCTGCAGCAGTGCAAAAGGCCATAGCTCAGCGTCAATATTTGCTTTAAGGGCAAATCGCTGATTTTCAGCTATTACCTAAAGGTCAACGCGGATACGGTAACCAGCCAAAACTGTAAATATATAATGATAGAATGATTTGTTGATTGAAAATTTGATTGATGACATAATGATTCGTTGTTTGTTTTGTTGATGACTTTATTGGCCTTACGTCGCAGAATGTCTCTGGCAAAATACCCATTGGTCACAAAATATCCCCTTTCGCAGAATGTTCTATTTAGATAGATTTAGTTTAATAGTGAGCCTACTAAAAGCATTTTGGGTACAGTTTGTGTTAGTTTCATAATAACTTGAGTGGTGGTGTTTCTTACCTCAACCAGTTGTTGTTGTTGCGAGAATGCAGGCAGCGTGGGTAGTAACGCCCGGAACAAGGCGGCGGCGAGTAGCGGTCGGGGCGCGAGCGCGGCTAGTAACGCCGCTGCACATTCCGCCGCGCCTGTTAAACGCGCCGGCTCTAATGCCTGGAGGGATAAACTATAACTTAAATATGTGAAGAAATTACAAAGGAAAATTGCATTTTAAATTTGAAATACAAAAATAGAAAGTGTAGAAAATTTATCTATTTATTTACACTATAAATAAAAAGGGGAAAAATTAACTTCGTAAACTACTAATCTACATTAGAAGTGGTTCCGTAAACGGCCGCCTGGCTTGCAACAGCACTCTCCATCCTCAGGCTTGGACTAAATTCAAAGAAATCGATGTATTTTTATCAAAAGAGCTGAAAAATTACATAAGACTACATATATCGTATCATTAAAAAGCTCATCATATCATATCCCTAAGCTGCGGGTAGTTACCTGCGCCCTCAGATCCTGTTCCAGCATAGTGGCAAGTTCCTCCAGCAGCGGTCTGGCCGTGTCTTGATCCGCGGCCGACAGCGCAGCCCCCGCGGCTCCGAGGAGTTGTCTCCGCACCCACGTGTCTGAACGTCCGACTTGACTCTACAAAAATTTGAATCAGGTAAAATTCATAAAATTGTTGTTGACTAGTTTTGTTTTCCGATCTATTTAATGGTTTATGGTTGGTTGGTTGATTCATTTGCTTGGTAGCGTGGTTGGTTGATTGATTTGCTTTGTAGCGTGGTTGGTTGATTGATTTGCTTTGTAGTGTGGTTGGTTGATTGATTTGCTTTGTAGTGTGGTTGGTTGATTGATTTGCTTTGTACTGTGGTTGGTTGATTGATTTGCTTTGTAGTGTGGTTGGTTGATTGATTTGCTTTGTACTGTGGTTGGTTGATTGATTTGCTTTGTAGTGTGGTTGGTTGATTGATTTGCTTTGTAGTGTGGTTGGTTGATTGATTTGCTTTGTAGCGTGGTTGGTTGATTGATTTGCTTTGTAGTGTGGTTGGTTGATTGATTTGCTTTGTAGTGTGGTTGGTTGATTGATTTGCTTTGTACTGTGGTTGGTTGATTGATTTGCTTTGTAGTGTGGTTGGTTGATTGATTTGCTTTGTACTGTGGTTGGTTGATTGATTTGCTTTGTAGTGTGGTTGGTTGATTGATTTGCTTTGTAGTGTGGTTGGTTGATTGATTTGCTTTGTAGTGTGGTTGGTTGATTGATTTGCTTTGTAGTGTGGTTGGTTGATTGATTTGCTTTGTAGTGTGGTTGGTTGATTGATTTGCTTGGTAGTGTGGTTGGTTGATTGAATTGCTTGGTAGCGTGGTTGGTTGATTGGTTTGATTAGGTGATTTCAGTTTGGCTCTGTTTTGGTTGGTTGATCTCAGAAAATAATTTACCTGTGCTGCCCTGACAATGTCCGGCGCAAGACTAGCCGCCGGCGCACTGCAATCCGCACAAAGCCTCCTGAGCGCATGCGCGGCGGGCTGCGGGCATTTCTGCAGCGCCGCGCCGGCCGCCATGATCATCTGTTCCCCTAGCGCCGCCCCCCGCGCGCCGCCCCCGCCCCCGCCCGCGCCCCCGCCCCCCGCCGCGCTGCAGCCCGGCCCCGCCCCGCCCACTGAGCTCAGCCATGCTGCGTAACCACCTGAAAAAACGATACTTCGGTTACTTGTACTAGATGTATAAAAAAAAATTATTTGCAGTTTCACGTAAAGTCAGAATGCGTTAGGCCTGACTGAAAGATGTTCTAGCGGTTACCTTTCTGATTGCAATGGTCCATCACTTACCGAGACAATCTAAAGCAGTATTGAGCGTCCGTTTATCACTGGCCTCCATAGCCAACGTGACAGCATGTTGCAACATGGCGACGAGCGGATCTGGCGCCCTCTCATGAGGCGCTGCATCAGCTAAGGCCAGGAAGATGTGTAGCGCCGCCTCCCGCCGTACTTCCGTATCCGCTGCGTTGAACGCGGCCTCCACTGTCGACCAGCACCAGTCGCCCAGCATGCCGTAGCAGTACATCTATTGGAAATAATACCGGGTGTAAATATGTAATACCGGGGTAGCTCAGTCAACGAAACTGAACAACTACCACCAGGTTTTTTTTTTCAGGAAATAAAAAAAAAATTTTGCTTTTCCATACAAATTGTCTGATCAATGTGGTCATTTGTATGAAAAAGCAATTTTTGTTTTTCATTTCCTGAAAAAAAAAAAAACTGGTGATATGTGTTCAGTATCGTTGACTGAGCAACCCCTATCAGTTTGCGGGACGCTGTCCCTTACACCCGGTATAGCTTTAGTATCGTAGCTGCCTCCATGGTCTAGTTATCTGAGCCATGGAAGTCGTGGATCCGATCCCTACGGCGGGGACACAGAGTTGATATTTGTCAACTTATAATTTTGTAATATATTCCCCAATTTGGATAAGACAATGCAGGTTGAACAAAAAAAAAAGATTCCATGCTTCGTAGGGCACGTTAAGCCGTTGGTCTCGATGGCTGTTTTTGATTGTGGTTATATAATCATGTCAAAGGCCTTATAATCTTCTATCACCACGTAAACCCACCTCAATAAGAAAATTCGAAAGTCAATAAAACCATAGCAAGCAAAATTCGCTCCAATAAAAAATATATAGTTGTATATTGTATAGTTTGATAGTCAGCATTTAAAATCACTGCCAAAAGACAACATTGGGATTACTCCAAAGACGCGCAAAACTCTTTTTTTTTAAAGAATAAGCGTGATGAATATCCATTGTCCTTCCATGCTGGACTGGGAGTGAGAGAAAAACATAGAATTTGCCAGCTGCATATCCTCCCGGGCGTGCTGTAAAAGTCAGCTAAGGGATTCGAGGGTTTCAGTATTGTAATTTAGGCGATGGGCTGACAACCTGTCACTATAGCAATATACAGATCCATCTGAAATAACCCTCAAAATTTGTCAGACGTGGCGGAACGACCTATGTTTAGGTTGTTTACGCTCTGCCTACCCCATTAGGATAAAGGCGTGATTATATGTATGTATGTATGTATGTAATATTCATTGTTTTGCATCTTACCACAGTGTCAGCGACATCTTGTCTATAGCAGCGCAGTAGTTCCCGATCGTCCCGGCAGAGCGCGCTCTCATTCGCCTCTGATTTAGTAACGAGAGCAGTTAGCAGACGAGAGAACACAGCCCGCCATACTGGGTGGATCTTTCGGGAACCTTCCATCACGTTCAGAACTTCGTCCTGGAACAAACAAGTATTAAAGTATTTTTTTTTTTCATAAATTAATTCTTCGGCTTTAAAACAGATTAAATTTTAACGTTTATAACAATAAAGGGTAATATTCTTGTTCTGTTGCAATTTGATACACCACTTAAAAAGTTGGACCAAGTGTACTACCTTGTGGAACCCTAGTCGTATTGCTTTCTTTATTTTAAACAGTCATACTTATGTTAGAAAAAAGTTTTATTTACAATTTTGCATCCCAAGATGTCACTATTTAATTATTAATATTAGTAAAAAGCATTTGATAAATTGGATTTAAAATAATTCAACACATTGTAATAATTGTAAATGTGTGACAAAGTCAAAAAGCCTTGCTAAGTATCAGTTATCAGTTGCTTGTATCAGTGAAAACCTGTTATTGGCTCTCTGTTGTTACTAGCTATTAAGCATATTGTTATTTTGGCTGTTGTTTTCCTAAATAAATAAAATAAAATATATACAGGATGTAACAGAAACGAAAAAAATATCGTGACCTTTCATACTAAATGCATCAGCTGATAGCGTATTTAGTATGGGAAGTCAAATCTTTTTTTTCGTATTTCGACCTATGTTCCTTAGGGAAAGTTGTTCAGTTTCATGGGTAGATTCACACATTTCTCGATGCATATACCCTTTCTGTTACACGTTGTATAAGATTACTTACCTGTAGCGTATACCAAGCTCCGAACACCAGGTTAGACCTGGTCTCATGCAGTGGGTAATGTCCGGGCGCCGCTTGGGCCTCCAGTAGCAGCTCTATAAGCTGTCGCGCGCCCTCGTGCGGTGTGGGGCGCTCCACGGCGGCCACTATGGTGCACGAGTGGCACTCCACTATGCACACCATGCAGGTTATCAGCGCTGATAGGAGTTCCTGGTCATGAGTAATCGAGTAAGTATATATCCCACCAAAAACATAAATGTAAAAATGGAAGCCAAGTTCTTGCTAGTTTGGTGCATGGTTTGCACAAAAAAGTTGTGATATCAAAAAAGCGGGCCAAGTCAAGTGTTTATTAAAGTAATTCTAAGCTCTTCAATAAGGTATCATTTCAAATGACTTGGCCGTTACAAACTGTCACCTAAAACACCACTCTACAACGGCCAAGTTCCATGAAATGATACCTTATTGAAGAGCTTAGAATTACTTTAATAAACCCTTGACTTGGCCCGCTTTTTTGATATCACAACTTTTTTGTGCAAACCATGTACCAAACTGGCAAGAACTTGGCTTTCATTTTTACATTTATGTTTTTCGTTTGGCTTGAACTTGGCTGGACACGCTACCGCGTGTCTAAATTCAGACATTTTTCTTCTTATTTCCGATAGTGTTCCCTGTTTACATTTAAATTTGTATTTAGAATGGGTTTTTCACGACGATAATGTTCATTTTGATTACCTCGATGTTTCAGAACGGTTACACATTCCATGTTGTCTCTACGAGAGACAACATAAAGTGTAACCGTTCTGAGAGTACAGACTCTCAAGATAGAAAATGACGTGTATTGTTTAGTCGAAAGTTTAATCGTATGCTAACCGAATCGACACATCAACTCACAAAAGAATGGCATTAGAAACTTGTACTCTGCACACTATTTGTGTTATCTTACATATTTTTGGCCTTTCTTTTGTTCATAAGAGGATAAGTTTTATGTAATCCCACTGATTAGGTCTGCTGTAAGACATTTCATTTTAGAAATAAGCAGTACCTGTTGTCTTTATTACCTATGTAATTGTTCTGTGTATTATATGTGTACAATAAACTGTAAAATAAAATAAATTAAATAAGTGTCAATGTGAGCGAGTTTCTTACGTTACTGCGCAACGCGTTACGCGATTGAGCGCGTGATTGTCTTATGCTCCCATTGTTTTGACAAAATATCTGCCCTACGCGACGTATTGCGGAGCCAGTGTGAACACCGCCTTACGCATACCTTTACCGCTTACCTTTTTTAATTTCACCTTTAGGACCATTTTGTCGACTTCCTAAAATGTCGACTTCCCAAAAAGTTGAGTTTCCTAAACTGTTGACTTTTCATAGTTTCGCAAAATGTTGACTTCCCAAAATGTTGACTTTTTTTTTCCTTCGCCAAAGGGGTCCGGAACTTAGAAAAGTTTTGATTGATTTTGTATGGACCATCACCTCATTGATAGAGTTGGGCACATTATCCCTCTGCATGATAGGCGCGGCGACTGCAGCCAGTTCGCTCATGAGCTGTAGGGCTGCGTCCACGTAACGTGCAGCTGCGGATTGTCCGGCGGCCGCGCGTAGGGCTGTCAGACACGACTCGCATGCGTCTAGTGCTGTGTCGCTCACGGCTTCGTTCCACCTGTAACAAGGGAACATTTTAATAAAACATGGATTAAATTAAAGGTTATTTGTCTTTTTCTTAATGTTAGTTTCCAATTTTCAGAAAAGCTTATGCCTAGCATGGTAGAAGAAAATAACTACGCCTGGTATGTTCTTCCCGTGACAGCTGGTTCACGACGTGAACCAGATGACGTCATCAAACAGAATTGATAAATGTATTGCCATTTTAGGAAAATAAATTACCCAAGTACATTGTATTTTTTCTAACATACTTCTGAAAAGAAGCAATATTATTGTATTGAGTTAAAATTACTAAATACATTAATAAGACGAAAAATAAATAGTAAGCTAGATGGAGATTAGGTTTTATTTATTTACTACGTATTAAAAACTCCCTTACCGTTTAAACAATGTAATTAAATGGCAACATTGTTTGTGACGTCAACTGGTCCATCGTCTGGAATTATCCTACTCTTTGTCCGAAGAGAATACCTGGTTTCCTTATACCATCATGCCTAGTAAGTAGTAGAATATTGCTACTGATGAAGTGATGTTGTTAACACACAGTCTGTTGTCCCAATGAACAATATCAGGATACTCACGCGGCCAGCACGGGTATAACCCGCAATAACGCTTGGCAGAGCGGCAGACGGTCGGGTAGCGCTCCACCATCACCGTCCTCCCCGCCCAGGGAGAGCCAGCTGGTCGCACACGTGGAGGCAGTCATCCAGGATTGCACCACCGCTTCTGATGGAGGCTCCTTGCTGTAGTCACTGCAACAAATACGTCATCATCATCATCATCATCATCAGCCACAAACAAATACGTAAATAAGATAAAAAAAAAATCGTTTCCGTAGAAATGAGCCGAGTTACGGCGATAATAGAGAAAGATATTGGCCACGATTCGACGGAAACACGATTTAACTGAAATAAAACCATACCTGTCATTTTCTGCCATAAGAGAATAGAAAGGACTAGTGAACTAATTATAATCCTGTCAAATCAAGAAATCATGCATAATAGGTTGTTGTGTGGGAGGGTATCCAAATTAGTTTGTATATAGTGCCGTCCTTTTCTGTTTTTTCAAGAAAGAAAATGACAGGTATGGTTTTAAGTTAAGTGTGTTTGTTTTAGAATCGGCTGCATTTTTAATTCAATAAGTTGTTAATTATAAACCATACATACCATAACAACAAAATACTTACAAGCTTACTCTTTGCAGCTTTTAGAAGCACTTAACCCAGTGACACTTACTCTAGTCTAGTCTAGGATAATCTAATCTATCTTCCTAATGGTAAGACTTTTCTGATAAAAGTACATCATACATACATTAAATCACGCCTTTTTCCCTAAAGGGGTAGGCAGAGCAAAGACGACCTAAACAAAGGTTGTTCCGCCACGTCTGACCAGTTTTGAGGGTTATTACACATGATTAGATATGTATATTGCTATAGTGACGGGTTGTCAGCCTATCGCCTAAATTGCAATACACTGAAACCCTTGAATACCTTAACTGGTTTTTCAGCATGCCCGGGAGGTGATGCAGCTGGCACATTCTATGTTTTTCTATCACTCCCAGTCCAGCATGGAAGTTAAAGTACATCAACTTACTTGTAAACAGTGTTCAGACACCTCAACATGTCATCAAGCACCATTGGGCTGGCTTGTTGCAACGCTGTGCGATTCCTGGCTCGAAGAGATGAGCCCATTGTCATGCTATTGAACTGTAGAAACAAATAAAAATAATGTGAATTGGCTAAATACAAATATGATTTGACTGTATTGTAAAAATAACATATTTTTAAATATTTAAGGGTTTAAGGTGACAAGGTGCTAATCTCATACAAAAAACTATTAAAGTATGACAACTTTTTCTTTGAGATAGAATAAGTTGCCATCAAGTGGATTTAATCCTTTAAAAAACACCCAATCACAAACTGCCATTATTTATTTACAAAAAAACCATTAAAAAGTATAAAACAAATACCTCTTCTGGTATCACAGTCAAAACCTCTAACAGTAGAGAAGAATGGTCAGGGTTGGAGAGCGGCCGCAGTATGGTGGCCAGGTCCTGAGTGCCCTGCTGCAGGATAAATGCTGCCAACTGAAATGGAGGGGTCAAATCAATACAAGAAAAAATAAATTACTAAAATAAATATAAATTATGGATCGTAAAAATAAAAATATGTATATAAAGTGCAGTTAAGTAATTTATAAAAATAATCTGAAAGCTAGCAATCAAAACAAAAATTCAAGTTGATAACATTTAAATGTGAATGGTGAAGGCAATAAAACTATATTTACTAAGTATATTAATAAAACTAAGAAAAAACATTCATAAACTGATCTGAAACTAATATTTAATAAAATAATGAAATAAAATTAAAACTTACACTGATACATAATCTATTTGTAACAATTTTGGGGCCTTTGGCATAAGTGTGCACGGCTTGCAACAGTTTCTCTTTAAGTTCATCATAGCTTTCTGGAGGCAGCTCGTTCCAGCACCGGAGGATCTTTGTGTGCAGCGTTGTGGCCGCGTAGAACTGAATCTCTGTACCCTGGAATGTGTACTTCATAATAGTACACAGCAAAAAAGGTCAAATGATCAAAAACAAACCAAATCATAAAAACGGCCAATATCTAAAAGTAAACTATGAGTACAGAGCAAATTATGGAGGGACAAAAATTCAAGCAATAATAACTATGACCAATAATTTCGATCATAAAAGTAAAGGTGAATGTTTGAATCATAGAAAAACATTGAGAAAATTTAAATGAAATTAATCAATAATTACAACAAAAACTGTTCAAACATATTCAGTAAGTGTAAGTGATGATATTATCGTA
Organism: Scrobipalpa atriplicella; assembly: GCA_029255725.1. Taxonomy (NCBI): domain Eukaryota; kingdom Metazoa; phylum Arthropoda; class Insecta; order Lepidoptera; family Gelechiidae; genus Scrobipalpa; species Scrobipalpa atriplicella. The sequence goes on along the minus strand of JARACY010003935.1, from coordinate 19,939 downwards.
TGTGTTTATTTACAGAGTCTGTTAACAACAATAATATTTGTACAAAGAGATATCCTTAGGGTTCTTTAGAGTTCTGTAGTTGCTTTGGTGCCTACCTTGTCTGGTTGTAGTAGCTCCCAGACGAATTTCCAAGCTTCTGGGACGCGCTGAGCCGCCGTCAGCCACTGGTGGGCCCTCGCCCGTTCTGTTTGCTCTCCATTGTAGAAAACAGATACAGCATATTCCAAATTCTGTGGTGAATACTCCATTGGAACACCCACAATGTTCGACCCGATAAATCAATACATAATCAAGTTTTCTTGGTATACACTTATAAAGCCTTGTAGCTTGCAGGTTTTAGCTTGCAAAACAACACATTAATTAGTGAATTGCTATCTAAATCAAAAGCAAAGCAATTATTTTCTCAACACAGGTGATTGCGGAATTTGCAGAGTGATACACAAGTATTCTAAATAGCTTCTCAGTGATTGACCCGCTGAAATAGATTTATACAAAACTCATGTGTGAGACAGAGATGCAAGCTTAGCGTAGATAACTTTTAAAGTTAGTAGGGTATTATTATAAACTTTGACATTACAGAGCCTTGTCTACACCCGTGCGCTTTCAACTTAAGATTTTAATCAATATTGTGCGACTGACCGTAAATCGATATAGATATTTCGTCCGACGGCACATCACTACGATGATTTCATTCATTCATTCGTTCGTTAAAAAAAAAATAGACATCAAATGTCATAGGTTATGGTGGGCCACAGACAGCTGATTCCAACCTTGTTGCGGATAAAAACGAAAATAAATCGTGAAATTACGAGTTTGCTGCAATGTTTTGATGTTAAATTGGAAATATTACTTGAATATTTGTGTGAGAAGTGAAAATTCTGTCCAATATGTACCACATCAGGACGGGACTGGCGAAAGTGCCCATTGGGGTAACTGCACTGCGAAATTTTGGCGAACCGACCAATATCATTGCCGCTACAGCTGCAAATAAATCACTCTTCTTCCAACGCAGTTACAGCAGTGAGAAAAACTATGAAAATAGCAGGAATTTGCGTCAAAACACGTACAAGTATCTGTTATACTCTTTACTGGCAGGAGCTGGTGCCTATGCTTCCTATAAAGTATGGTAAGTGACCCAATATTGTATAACAAAGCTTTAGGATACCTCATTAAGCTTCCATGGTGGACTGGGAGTGATAGACAAACATCGAAGGTGCCAGCTGCTTTTCCAGGACATGCTGCTATCTGAAATAACCCTTAAAACTTGCACAGTGGGACAACATTTGTTAGGTTGTTGACGCTCTGCCTACTCCAATAGGGATAAAGGCATGATTTTATGTATGTATTAAACTTCTACCAAACTGGGCAAGGTTACAAAACTGGGCTGTTGATTACAAAACTACCAGTTTGCCATCAGCAGCAAACCTATAAAACATTATAACAGTAACAGAAGACTATGTATAAATCTGATGCAAGTATTGATTACAATATCAGTTCAAAATACTTTGAATAAGAGTTTCTAGAACAAGTTTCTAGAATAAGTCACAGAAATGATCTTTGCGCCTGATAAAATAATTTGTAAATGTATTAATAGTAACTACATAAGTTATTCCTCAGTTGTTATTTGCCCCTGGCGAGTGAACAAACTACCTACTTATATTAATATACAGAACAGACAAGTAATTGTTATAAATTTTTCTTGTTTATAAAATATATAGATGATGAATAATGGTGTCTGTATAAACCTAATTAGGGTTTGTAAGGCGCCATAACATAACTTTATAATACAACAATTTGGTCCTTGTTAAGTAGGTAACTTAAATAGACTGGTTCTATAAAGCAGATCACAAACAAACAGACACATGCTATTTATCATTATTGGAAATTTACAAGTTGGTACAGTCAGCAAAGGCAATTGCTGTACAGGGCCGTTCGAAACGGATGAAATTATTTTAGAAAATATTTATGGATGTTATTGAAATTTTGTATATTTATTGAAGTAAATAAATTGCACAAGCTTATGAATTTTCATGACAGAACATTTATAACCTTCTGAAATAACTTCATCCATTTCGAGAGGGCCTGCACAGATATCTCCTTTGCTGTCTGTACCATGACCTAAGATAAGGGAATTTGTCCTTGTATATTATATTTTATAAATTGGTTAAATACTAATAATACTTTACTGCTCAGGACAGACGGAGGTTTAAGTTTTTTAATGTAGGTTAGAATATTGCATACATTTTTACAGTTTTTCATTAATTTCAGGTTGAGGTACCAAATATTACCATCCATCACAGCAGCAGAGGAAATTGTTGAAACAGATTCTGAAGCTGATACAAAAAAGAAACGGTTCCGTAGGGAAAAGATCGGGTTCAGGGACAGAAAGGTGAGGATTTTGATGGATATAGCTTTTTATTGATGATCATCTTATTTTATTCCATTTTATTTTGCTCTGTTGAAGTAAATGGAGTGTTCTTTGTTTTTATTCTAACATGTGCTTTTAGTAATTTAAATTTTAATTTATTCAATGAGAAATCAATTGAAAATTACTTTGTCTGCACTGTAAAGTTTTCTTATTTATTTATTTCTTATATTTAATACAAAATTAAATTCACAGTTTTTTTTATGGGTATGCATATAGATTTGTTGTATAATTTTCTTTTAATTGTAATAGTGTTTATGTTTAATTTATTTTCTAAATATTCTTAAAGGGGTTCTAAGATTTTGTATGCAAGACTGACCTGTGCTTGAGGCACAACAAAATTGATGTGTAACCATTTAAAGTTAAATAAATAAGTTAATTTATATATGTTAAGAATTTATTTAAAGATACTTCATGTGAAACTCAAGCACAGGACATAGAAAACATAAATAAAACTTCTTATTCTTACATTTATTTTTTTATTCATAAAATCGCTTCAGATTATTGAATATGAAAACCGTATGCGGTCATATTCAACTCCTGACAAAATATTTCGTTATTTTGCCACTGTCAAATTGACATTTGGAGATACAACTGAAGTATACATGACCCCTGATGATTTCTTGCGAGCCATCACACCCGGCATGAAACAACCTGATGGTATTTATTTTTCGTTTGCATTATGTTTCGGTTTTTTTGCTTATGATTGGCATTTTTATACTAATCTATCACTAAGATTCGGGTGATGGCTTTTTCCAAATGGAAATGCTTATTTTTTTAATTGTGAGAGATTAAATTATAAAATATTCGTTTTGGTTTTGACCCAATCAAAATAGAACATTCTTCTGTTCTGTAAGGCTTACGTCGTCGTTAGATATCTTAAGCGCCCACTACATTCTCGCCGAAGTTCTTTGGAAAGTGCGTCGAAGTGAAGTTAGTCGAGGCGAGGAGACACACTACACTACTCGTAGGACTTCGGAAAAGCTCAGTCGCTAGGCAGGCCTTAAAGATGGATGACGTGCATGTTGCAGCTGCCGCTGCTTTGTGCTCTCTTGCTTATTTATGCTTATTTCAACTATATACGAATACATAATACAAAAAAAATTATAAACTTGAATTCTTCAACTGGTACATTCATTATTTCACTTATACCCTATTAAAATGTACTCTATGGCTTATACACACTCAAGCATCGTAAATTGTTTTCTTTTTTAACTTTATATCCCGCATGTTTAGCGTACGAGCCCGGATGGTGTAGTGGATAGGGCCGCAGCCTTCTGTGCAGGAGGTCGTGTCGTGGTTCGAATCCCACCACGTACCAATGTGTTTTTCGGTTTTCAAATTTCATATACGTTTCATATACGTACGTTTATTCGGCGCTTTTACGGTGAAGTAAAACATCGTGAGGAAACCTAAGAAAAAACGAAGAAATTCAAAGGTTGTGTGTAACATAATCTAGGATTGGGTCTGGTCCCTTCTGGGTTGCGGAGGTCAGATGGCAGTCGCTCTGTGTAAAAACCAGGACCCTCATTCAATCCCTTAGATTAGGTAGCCGACCCCGAGAGTTACGGGAAAAAGACTAGGAAGATGATGTCCCGCATGTTTAGCGTCCCATATAATGGATTCTCCTTGTAACAATTCTAAGAATAAGAGCGATTGATCTTGAGACAACAAACTCATCCTGGCCACGACATACACGACATACGTTGGCAAAGATTTCTAGTAAACTGAAGTCGAGTAATGTAGTGTGTCACTTCGTACTCGAACTTCGGGCCCTTTGACTCGGACACAAAAAACCGACACAGAACGGAAGTTGCCCGAAGCGAAGTGAAGTTACACGAAGTGCCTCTCTACACTCTCGTGCTCGGCTTACTTCGGTCAACTTCGCGAGTAATGTAGTGGGCGCTTTATGGAAGGTCCCTGAAAAAAGCCTTCCTTACCTACTTACACTCTCCTAAAATTCCAAATACCTACCTATATGATTGCGCAGCGCACATAATGCCTTTGGTAGTGGGTAGGATATGGTATGCGTATGGGTAAAAATCAACTCTACGTTATTTCTAAACCAAAGACTCGACACATCCGAAACGTGTTAACATTTCGCTTAACTAACAAATTGAGGGTTTTCCCGCACGCCGCCGCTAGATCATCGAGTATGAAAATCGCATGCGTCACTATTCGACCCCGGACAAGGTATTTCGGTACTTCGCCACCCTGCAGGCGCAGCACCACGACCAGCATGAGGTGTTCATGACGCCAGACGACTTCCTGCGCTCGATGACGCCTGGCGTCAAGCAGCCTGATGGTAACACCTTTGAGAGTGCTTGTTTTGAACGAGGCTGAAATTGTAGACTGCGTAGTTTACGTATTTTACCGGTTGAGTTAACCTACACTAGTAACCGGTTTCATAAAAACCGGTTATTAAGGTAGTTTTAACATTTTTAATATTCATTTAATTTTATTTTGAAATATGTTTAGGAAGAAATCAAATGATTCGACTGGGCAGGGCACCTGCCACTTGCGACCTTGAAATACCAATGTACACTAAACTACAGCAGTCCTTAATGTAGTTAACAGCGATAAAACAGTTTTTCAAGATCGCAGGATTCGCAGGTTTAAGTTCATTACGAAAGTATTTTATGCGTTTATTTCGGCCTCGAATAAAACAAGCAGGCAGGATAGAACATTGCTTACCAAGCTTACTCAATTTCATATCATAATTAAATCATTAAATTTAATGGTTTTTTCATCCTCAGATAGATGAGAGCCGTCCAGTATTTTTATTTGTTTTGTATGGAATGTAAAAGTAGTAGTTCTGTTTAATAGATAAATTGGTACTTAAGTTCTTCAATTTAATTTACCACATCTTGAGGTTGCATTTACATACAATTAGAATTGTTATCAAATATTCTTGATTTAGAATTAATACCCACAGTTTAAACCAAATCAATCCTTTAATAATCAAAATAGTTTATTTTTCTGAGAGAACATTACGCTTGGTGTTTGTTATTTGTGTATATGCTGAAGACATAACTACATGATCGCATGTGCATGATAGCTTATTAAGAAGCTTACAGAAAATCCTTGTGTTAAAAATATGATGATTATATTCGCTATCTTTTTCAGGTTTGGGATTAGATCAGTACCGGAGATATGATCCGAAGGTAAACTGTCCAATTTTTTATACTGTTTTTTATAGTTGTTGTATCAGGGCAGGGAATATAAAAACGTTGTTAACTAACAAATATAGCTCAGTTAAAATTTATATTTCACTAATGTTGCGATGTTAGAAAAAGTTGTTCTTCTACAATTTAATTATCTTTTCATCCCTCAGTATCATGTATGATACAGGAATAGTTTAAAAGTTTTACAAAATTTTACATAATTAAGACATAAAATGTCAATGTAATATTTAATAACATAATAGAAATTCCTAATGCGTTCAGCTGTATAAATTTGTTGGTTTCAAATATCTGAATTGCGGGCTGATCGCTAGTAGGTATCATAAGTAGTGAATCTACTTGTTTGCCAACTAGGTAATACCCATTTAATCAGCCCTACTATTTTGAGATATCTGCTCCAAATCATGCGCGCCGAATTCAGTGCATCTAGCCAAATCTCTGTGATTTTAGCAATTGATATGAACTTTTGGCACAAATATCAACCTCTGATTAACAGATAGATATTATCGGAAATCAATTGACGCGTATGGTTCGGTCAACAAAATTCCGGGTTATTCCCATGACCCCTGCTTGCACCTATCCGGGTAGTTAATTATTTTCAAGCAATTTCCCTTATGAAAATGCTTAGTAAAGGACAAATGGAAATAACGCTAAACGTATTTTGTATAAACACTATAATTTGTCTCTGTCCTTCTGCACTGGCACCTTCCTCGCCACTTACACACTTTCTTGTCTTTACAGAACATCAATGAGGTACTGCCCTTTCTCTTATTTCTCTACTGCTCCCGTTTTTGTAAATATATCGCAACGTTTTTTGTTTAAATGCACCGATTTGTCTTTCTTTCCCCTGGCGCCATGGCTCTTTTCCACCTCTAAGAGTGTTAGAATATCACCTAAATAAATACCTAGGATTTTGTCCCATTCATCCATTAGTATCAAGTGTTCTTCATTTATTACGTGCAATATCGTTGGGCGGGGAAAATAAATGGAAATAAATTTTATGATTAAACATAAATGCTGCTCTTTACTTTATAAATGTTGAATAGGTTCGAATTAATTATTTTAACTCATTTTTGTCGTATTCTGTATAAAACCAAATACACATGTTACATGTTGTAATGATCTATATTTTCCTCACCCAACAAATAGAAATAATGGGATGATTTTACTCAAGACTATACGCCATTCGTTTTTTTTTTTAAATTTAGCCATACTAAAAAGTCATTTAGTATGACAAAAATTATTTCTTAAAAACGAATGTAGTACCTATAGTTAAACCTAGTCTGATACATCATACATTTCAAAACATATACTTTATACTTCTCGTAGTTAGACTATCCTGCTTGATTACCGTTTCCCTCTATTGTTTAGGTCCTTATTTAAAATCAAATTTTTAAGTAGTTTCCTTCCATAGCATGTCTTGTCTTCTTGTAGAAATTTTGAACTTCAGTAGATTTTTGTAGATTTGTTGGGGATTATTTTTGATGCTCTTATTCATCCTCCTTTCTATCGTATTTAGTAGAATTTTCTTTTCATTTGTGTTTTTGTAGTAGTTTTGTTGGCAATAATGTTTTGATGTTTAGAAATCGGTAACCACACGATTATTGAAGTCTTATAAAGAAACATTACTTAACCAAGTATCAATCTATCTTCTATGTAATAGCAGGTAAGTATTTAGTGAAAAAAGTTTTACAAAATATTGAAATAACTGATCAGTGATCTGTTCAATCACTGACTCGGTGGAAAAACTATACTTACTGTCCCACTTTATCTCGATTTATTAGTTAATTGCTATAGGCTCACATATCGCCGAATGCCAAAATTAAAGCAATTAAGAGCTTCTTTTGACATTTTTAATGAGCTATATTATATCTATCTACTGTTATAATATCATTTAAAAGTATTTTACTACCTTTCAGCCTTTATAACAGCTACACTGTTGCATTATTTTTGGCATAGGTACTTAACGCGTGTATTGTATTATATTTTAATCATTCATTGCATTTACACAGAACATCAGCCAACGGCTCAACTTAGATCTGGACGAGGACTCTATTTTCTATAAACTGGGCTCTTCTGGACTCATCACTTTTAGTGACTACATCTTCCTCCTCACTGTCTTGTCAAGTTAGTACCTTCAATTTATTGTACTTATAGACTAATTTTTTTAGTTAAAAAAAATTTACGATTCCGATAGCAGTTTTAAGTAAGTTTCTGTCAGACCCTGATACGAGTATAGAGCACAATTTCACAAATTTGATTAACGATTGCTGTGCGAGATGTAAATAAAATAAAATGTTATTATATTAGGATGTAAACTGCAATACCATTTATTCATTCCCAAGACACAGTCTTTTATGGTCGGGTCGAAATGTGGCGATATTATTGTAAAATGTATTTTTTTAATCCCTAGATCATTATTTTGGTTTACGAAAATAAAACCCAGCGTTTATATTCTAGCATCCCGTCGCCATTTCGAGATCGCCTTCCGCATGTTCGACTTGAACGGCGACGGTGACGTGGATTGCGAGGAGTTTGAGAAGGTGGCGGCGCTCATCCGGCAGCAGAGTAGCATTGGCTCCAGGCACAGGGACCACGCTAACACTGGAAACACCTTCAAGGTATGTCGTTATAGCACACTTGTTCGTTAGACACAGGTTTGACTTCAACGTTTCTTCGACTGCGATCCTCGGAAAACTCGGAAGCTAGTTTGTCTCGAATGAGTTCAACTGCCTATTTGTCCAAGCCTTGGGATCTCGATCCGAAGATCTTGGTTTCTGGGTTCGCTTCCCACGGGGGTAACACATATATCTATGAAAGTTTCCATTTTGGTTGGGACGACAATGCAAAAATTGGATATTAAAATTTTCTTAAAGATCAAAAAGAGCTTTAATTTTTTAGTTATTTGATACCGGTTATTTTAACCGGTTTTGCGGTACCTAGTTTATTTCCAGATATTTTGTGTATACTATGTGCAACATTTAGATGATATTGTTTCTTTTATCATTACAGGGAATCAACTCCGCATTAACTACATACTTTTTTGGTCCCAAATTGAACCAAAAACTGACCATCGAGAAGTTCCTAGATTTCCAACATCAACTGCAGAAAGAAATATTATCACTTGAGTTTCAGAGGAAACAACCAGGTCAGAGATAACAATTTTTCTAGCTAACTGTCATGCTAGATTGGAACCTATAGAAAAGTATAGAATGTTCCAGCCGCTACACTTCCCGGGCATACTGTAAAAGTCAGCAGAAAGAAACAAGGGATTCAGTCATAGTATATTACACAATTTAGGTGACGGGCTGACTAACTATACATACATACATACATACATATAATCACGCCTTTATCCCTAATGGGGTAGGTAGAGCTTAAACGACCTAAACATAGGTCGTTCCGCCACGTCTGACAAATGTTGAGGGTTATTCCAAATGGATCTGTATCTGTATATTGCTATAGTGACAGTGACAGGTTGTCAGCTCATCGACTAACTATCACTATAGCAATACACTACACAATAGTTTGCTTTCCACAGTGAGCATTTAAATTGGCAAAAACGCCCTTTTTTGATGTCCTTTACGTTCAGCCTACCTCGTAAAGGATGCAAGCGGTGGCTAGATGTGTGTCTTTTCTAGCATAATTTCGCTTCGAATGAAAATCAATTTTTATTTTGTCGGAATTTTTTGCGTTCGACGCAAGTTCGAATACTGTCTGTAGAAAAAAAATGCATATAAATATAGTAATAATAAATAATCTACTTTTCAATTTGTTTTCCAGATGAAAACGGTCGCATCACGGAATCAGATTTTGCAGAACTGCTGCTGGCCTATGCCGGCTACCCCGCCAAGAAGAAGGCTAGGATGCTCAAACGCGTTAAGAAAGCGTAAGTAATAGAGTACCTACCTACTTGCCTATATGCATAAAAAAACAGTGTCTGAACTTATTTTTTAAAGATATCCAAAACTAGCTTTCCTCTCCGAGTTTTCCCGTGGGAATAAGGTATTTTTCCCGAAGTAAAAAGTAGCTCATGTCCGTCTCCATGTTATTATCTATAGTCCTGCCAAATTTCATTAAGATCGGTTCAGCCGTTTAGACGTGAAAGAGTAACAAAGAAACAGAGTTACTTTCGCATTTAATTAGTATGGATTATAATAACAACAGTGAAAACAGAAATAAAATTCATCAAAACATCACCGAGATATACCATTACATAGCTAGACTATATATCTCTCTCTTATTTTCTAACTTCCATGCTGGACTGGGAGCGATAGAAAAACATAGAATGTGCCAGTTGCATCTCCTCCCGGGCATGCTGTAAAAACCAGCTAAGGGATTCGAGGGTTTCAGTGTATTGCAATTTAGGCGATGGGCTGACAACCTGTCACTATAGCGATATACTACCATAAACACCTATAATAACCCTCAAAACTTGTCAGACGTGGCGGAACGACCTTTGGGTCGTTTTTCGCTCTGCCTACCCCTTTAGGGATAAAGGCGTGATTTATGTATGTATGTATTTTCTAATAAATTCACTTGTCTTGTCCTCAGGTTCAGAGACCACGGCCAAGGCATAACCAAAGACGACTATCTAAAGTTTTTTCATTTGCTCAACAACATCAACGATGTCGATACAGCCCTTACCTTCTACCACATAGCGGGCGCTTCTATAGACCAACCGACGCTAAGACATGTTGCGAGGACAGTTGCACATGTAGATCTAAGCCCGCACGTTGTGAATGTCGTGTTTACCATCTTTGATGAGAACAGTAAGTGGCTGAAGTATTTTTTTCTGACGTTATGACACGTGACATCACTTTTTGTTATGTCACTTGTCAACATATGATGTTATGACACGTGAATCACATGATGTTATGACTCTTGACAGCACATGATGTTATTACTCGTGAAATCCCTTGATGTTATGACACATGACGTCGTTTAATGTTATGACTTGTGGCGATACATGTTATGACTCGTGACAACACATGATGTTATACTCGTGAAATCCCTTGACGTTATTAAACATGTCGTCGTTTAATGTTATGACTTGTGCCGACACATGTTATAACCCGTCACAACATATTATGTTATTACTCGTGAAATCTCTTGATGTTATGACAACATGACGTCGTTTAATGTTATGACCTGTGCCGACACATGTTATGACTCGTGACAACACATGATGTTATTACTCGTGAAATCCCTTAATGTTATGACACATGACGTCGTTTAATGTTATGACTTGTGCCAACACATGATGTTATTACTCGTGAAATCCCTTGATGTTATGACACATGACGTCGTTTAATGTTATGACTTGTGCCAAAACATGATGTTACGACTCGTGGCAACACATGATGACATTATAATCTAAATTTCTTTCTCCCTCAGTGGACGGTCAGCTCAGCAACCGCGAGTTTGTAGCTGTAATGAAGAACCGCCTGCTCCGCGGTCTCGAGAAACCCAAAGACACAGGTTTCGTGAAACTCATGTACGCTATGATCAAGTGCGCGAGGGATACCAAACCCGCTATACTCGACTTCTGAACGGTAGGTTAACACTAGAATCTGTTATGCTATACTAGTACATAAAGACAGCTTTACAAAAAGGTTTTAGCAGAATAATATTTGACTCAACTTTTGCAGTTCATAAATCGAACAATTTTTTTTTCATAATTTCAATGATAAAAAAATTACTGGCTTTTGAGGACACTTTAATATTTAATATTTTTATTTATTGGGAAAATTTATACTGACAGGGAATTCTGGTGGTCATTCCTTAGATATTTCCTTCATTCAGTTTTAATTTTAATAGCGACTTCTGCGGATAAAGATGGTGTTGGTGTGGTAAAGTGGTGCTAATCTGTCTCGGCACTAAACGTTGTAAAACGTTATGTTTCACTAATGTTATGTTATTATTGATTTCAAATGTAAATATTTATATAATAGATAATATCTTGAAAGTATTTTGCTGTCTTTTCTGGTCATTCAGTAACTGCCCATATTTTATATTTATCGACTGAAAGAATCTTAAAGGAATTGTAGATCTGTAGATTTTTATATTCATAGTTAAAGTTAAGTTTAAATAGCTTTACGATTTAAGGGCTTTGGCATAATATTGATCTATAATCATCATCAGCCACAACAGTCCACTGCTGGACATGGGCCTCCCCGCATTGGGGGTATATGCCATACTCACCACGCTTGGCAGGCGGGTTGGTGAGCGCAGCAAGTGTTCCATTCAGAGGGAACGCTGCTGCCCATTCCCTGGATCTATCCCTTAGTCGCCTTTTACGACACCCGCAGGAAGTTATGGGGTGATGCTATTCTAACCCGGCACCACACTGGGTGATATTATTACTATAATATTGATCTATAATCTTTATAAATGCTGTGAAATAAGTTACTTTATGATAATAGGTATTCAATCTGCTAGGTAGCTGTGCAGTAGCTGCGCGCACTGCACAGTAGTTCCCCAATTGTAAAAACTTACCTTCTCACATTTTTAGTGAGATTTTTTAACGTGTTTTTTCGTCCTATTCCTTAAAAAAAGTTCTACCGTGATAAATTAATGCAAAATAAATTAATAATATAAATATGACACCTATTGACATTAAAAAATATATTTTTACTCTACGACAACATATTTGTAAAATTACTATGAGACGTTAGAAGCAAACTAATTTACGTATAATTTAAGTAAGGTACCAATTAAACCTTCATACTGTTGTTTATTTTTAAATTAATTTTAATTTTATAAATAATTTAATTATTGAATCTTTTTAAATTCTAACTAAATAAGTAGTAAGTACAATTCGACAGCTTCGATCAATATATGTTAGTTTGTTTTCGTAAAACGTGTGTGTTCTATTTATTGATATAGTTTACTTTGATTACTATTCTACTACCGATATCACAATTGTAGTTAGTTATACAACGTGTAACAGAAAGGGTATATGCATCAAGAAAGGTGTGAATCTACCCATTGAACTGAACAACTTTCCCTAAGGAACATAAGTCGAAAAACGAAAAAAGATTGACCTACCACACAAAATGCATTAGCTGATAGCGCGTTTAGTATGGAAAGCTTATTTTTTTTATTTTATTTCGACCAATGTTCCTTAGAAAAAGTTGTTTAGTCTATGGGTAGATTAACATAATATACCCTTTATGTTACACGTTGTATAGTATAAATTTTATGTAAACTCTAATTGCTCTATCTATTACTATATTTATACGAAAAAAAGACTTGAGAAGAACAGCCGGCGAGCCTTTACCTTTTTGTTATTTATCGATGTTTTTGAATGCTAATCTCTTTAAAGTTTCTGGGTGGCCTTGCCTCACTCCATTGTCGACTAGGTACTGATTACTGAGTCTAAAGCTAACATAAGAAATATTTAAGGAACCTACCGCAGGACCTATCCATACTTGGCTGATATTCCACCAATACGGACTAAGCGCTTCCAAAACTCTTTTATAATGCGCACAGCAAAGAGTGGAACTCACTACCTGCGTCTGTGTTTCCAAATGCTTACAACCCCCAACACTTCAAAGTTAGAGTGAACAGGCATCTTTTGGGTGAGCTCGCTCCATCGTCGACTTCGTCTCTAGAGTCAAGAACAAACCCATTTATAATTCTTAAAAAACCTACTCGCTACGGAATTCGCAAGTCTTTTTCTCGTTAATGTTTTTTATATCGACAATGGAATGGAATCGACCGACCAATATTTCCTCAAACACTATAATTACTATAATTAAGGTCTATTCATTTTAATTTAAAATTTTCACCTAGATAAAGTGCATATATATGTAAAAAATATATGTATTTGGTCGTTTGATTCCACCGTTTAAACTTTAAAATATATATTTTCGGAAAAATTCCTCCCATCTTTAAATCTCGAATGCAATACGTTACGTTTGTTATTTCTTATCTTATCTTATGTAGCCATTTACGTATCCCACTGCTGGGCAAAGGCCTCTCTCGTTTGTTATTTATAATTTTAATTTAATAGTGTGCAAATATTGACATTTTTTAATAAATCGTAAAATTTTGTAATTGTTACAAATTATTTACTTCACACACCCTACGAAAATAATAAAATAAATAAATAAATAAAAATGTTTTATTTCGGATATCGAGATCCATAGATACAGTTCAGTTCTTTTAACAGTAGTTATAAACACTTATTTATTAAGATTAGGTAGATAATAAAAACAAAGTCTTAAAACCGATATTAACCCGGTATACTTAAACCCACGGTTATAATGATATGAATTTCGTACACAGATATACATATCGACCACATTATATTCCGCTATTTCTGTCGTACGTTTATGTTTAGTAAAAATATGTTCTAACCAAACAGAAAATCTTTTTCTAAAGATATAATTTTTTGAACCAAGAGCAACCTTACATAAGGGGTTTAATAAAATTATACTACGTTCATACTTTCAAACAAAAATATATTTTCTTAATAGTCATCGATTTAGAAGAAGTATATGATATAAATAGACTTTGAAACATTTTTATAAATGTGGCTATGTAACTTAAAGTTATAATTAATCACAAAGTTCAAAATATTCTAAATATAGGTTTTTCTTTAGTTACTGACGTATGTTCTGTAAACTTCCGGATCATACCCAAACATTTCGAAGTCTATACCATATATTTGTAGTAAATCTGTTAACATTTCACTGTCTAATTGCTTGAAGTAATGTCTGAGCAGGGAAGTGGTATTCCGTCCGTCTTTTGATTTGTTTATAATCTTCCGTAACCGCGTTCTTCTATCCGTCGTCGTTTTCGAGTTTAGAAGGTGCGCAACACCAAGTTGCTGGATAACGTACGCAGAATCTCGCGCTAGGGTTTCAACTTTAGCTACCACACTGAAGTTGACAGCACAAGGCGAGCAAAACTGGTAGTACGGCGCCCAGTGCTCATCATACACATCATCCTTACTTCTATGCTTGTCGATCAAATACGCAACGAATTCGTAAAAAGTTGGTCCGAAGCTTTTTATTGGTCCGAACGTGTTAGTCGCCTTCTTTCTGTGTTTCGCTATGATGGCTTTGGCTATTTTCCTGTAGAATGGAGGTGTAATATTTTCCAGTTTATCCCTGTATGCTGACAGGAGACGGACGAAGGGTTCTCTCACGACCAGTAGGGATACTACACCAGGGTTGCTGATTGCGTCTCGTAGTTCTTCTTCGCTTGGGCGGGCGAACTTCCGCCGCGCTAGTGTGAGAGGCGTGTATCTTGATTTGGATAGAAATTTCTTGTCGTAGCCCCCTGTAATGATAATTTCGGTCAATCTTTACAATAATTATAAGCATTTCAGATAGAGAAAGTGAGACATCTTCAATAATGTAGCTGCTACGGCGTCATAGCAAAATCGCTACAAGTTATTCTGCATTATGTCATTAGAGAATTCGTGTGCTCAAAGTTAGTATAGTGTCAGTAAAGCAGGGTTTTATTTTACACAGATTTTCCGTCTCTATTCATAATCTTATTAAACCGCTTTGCGAAATTTTGTTCTCATTTAATTTAGGTGACGGACTGACAACCTGTCACTCTTAGCGACACACATTTAAATCTAAAATTGCCCTCAATATTTGTAAGACGTGGCTAAACCGCCTTTTACTAGGCTATTTACGCTCTGCCCCTTAAGGGATAAAGCATGACTTTATGTATGTATGTTTAACTAGCTAGTGCAATGTTTTTTTAATTCCTTACCTAGTACATTAAACTTGTACAGCCAGAAGGAGCTGGCAGCTTTGAATATATTGCACCACACCAAGTTGTGCTTGTGGTCGACGAAGAATTCCTTGCTGTTGATCTGCTGGTCTTCAAGATGGCGCTTCTCACACACCTATAATATAATTATTTTGTTTATTTATCTTCCCAAATAAGGCCTCAAACTAATGTTACAGGTTCAAACTCTAGGGTGTGACCCACGAAAATGCAACTTTCCCTAAGGATCATAGACCGAAATATGAAAAAAAAATAACTCTCCACTCCTATACAACGTGTAACAGAAAGGGTATATGCATCGAGAAATATGTGAATCTACCCATGATACTGAACAACTTTCCCTAAGGAACATAGGTCGAAATACGAAAAAAAAATGTTGACTTCCCATACTAAATACGCTATCAGCTGATGCATTTTGTATGAAAGGTCACAATTTTTTTTTTCGTTTTTCGACCTATGTTTCTTAGGGAAAGTTGTTCAGTTTCATGGGTAGATTCACACATTTCACGATACATATACCCTTTCTGTTAGACTTTGTATAAAATAGTATCAGCCATTGGTATATCAGCTGCTCTAGTCATTTTGTATGGGAGGGCCAATAATTTTATTTTATATTTCGACGTCCGTTCGTTGAGGAAAGTTGTTCAGTTTCATAGATAGTAACACCCTGAAGTAGAGTCAGCAATTTTTTTTACGCCTGTAAAATAACTTTTATTGTGGGAGATCTGATGCCTTCTAGAGCCTTCAAAAAGTCAGATTAGGTCAGGTTACCAGGCAGGTGCCATGTATATACTTTACCTCCATCACAGTAGCGGCTCGTTTAGTCAACTCCTTGTCCGTTGTTGCGTAGTCTATCTCCAATGATTCATAGTCAATTTCTGGATAGTCACCGCCTAGGATCGGGCCTTGCATCTTTAAATAAAATTATACAGGGTGTTAATTCAAAAGCGTGATATAGCTTAGTATTTCACTAACAATAAAGGGACAAAAAAGTACGTAGGATACGTGCGTCGAGTCGAGATAGCATGTGTTGAGATGTCGTGTTGGAATGTTAACCTTTTTTATGCAATGGGCTAAAAAAAAAACTACAAACTCCTTCTCCATTATCTGTAGGTAATTTAATTGCTGTAAATAATGACAATAGTAATACGTGGGTGAAACGATTTTTAATAAGTTGTTTTCGCTCTAACTACCCCAGAAAGGATACAAAAGTGAGTACGTGTATTGTATATGTATGTTTGTTTATTGTTTTAAACAAATATGATCAAAACAACCTTAGAAACCCATCACAGAATGCCTACTAATTAATAAATATAATGAATGTTAGAATGAATGAATATTAGATAAAGGCTTTTTGAACAAACACAACTTATTTACCAGCCACTTGGTGTAGTTGTCGGGTAGGTAAGACCAGTCCTTGGCAACAGGTGTGGTGCTTCTGAACAGGGTCATCTTCATGGTCATTAGGCACAGCGACACCCAAAACAGGAACGTGCAACACTTCACGCAACACCCCAAACATTGGAGAATATTCCTGACCCATCTTTGTTTAGATTTGAGCATAACCATTTTGCTACGAAATTCACTTTTATATTTTCTCGTTTCGTACATATCTTCGATTAGTATCTATTGTGGGATAGTTAAAATTTTCACTTATCAACAAGTTTATAGACATTTCCGGAATTTTGTAGCGATGGTGTGTTGATAACTCATAGACTCGAGTGAATGAAAATATATCTATTTTGTATGTATACCTAGCTTGGTTTGGATTGCCAGATTCAGTTAAGGGTAGGTTTGCTACAAATTCGTATTGAAAATTGAACCTACTAAATGGCTGATTTAAAACCGAAAACCATGAAATTAGTTTTTTTAAATTACGTAAAGATTCAGAAAAAAATATAAAATAAATATGTTTTTTTTTTTTAACAAGGCGAATTTATGGGATTACACTACTGGAGTATATTTCAAACAAAAAGTTTTAAAAAACGTATGACAAAATAAAAGCTACGTACCTGAATACAGTCGAAGATAGACCCTCCTATCTTATAAAGGTAAAAATGTTACGTTCCACATGCAAAGGTACCTTATGGAGGATTTTGAGTTATGGGTTTCGCTTCGAGAATTCTCTAAGCGGGAATTCCCGGGAAATTTGCCTCTACTCGAGACGGGAAAAACGTGTCGAGAAATCGTGAAATTTTATATTTCTTATTTATTTGTCACCATCGTTTGTCACATAGGAACAATTTAGCTGTTTAAAAAATCTAAACATTGTGTTTGCTTTATACACGTTTAATATACGCCTTATCTGAATTGACTATGCTGCTTTAACTATGTTTAATTACCTACGTAAAATGCACGTTTTCATTAGGTTACGTCCTGTAATGTTGTACACTGTAAATTTAAACAATAAACAATCTGCCAGCCGAATCCTGGTAAAATAGACGTGCGTCATTTAGCCATTCCATATTGTGATATTTTGATACGAAAATATTCAAATTTTGTTTGTATGTAAATGTAATTAATAAACTCACCATCACGAACTAGGTAGGTACTGTACAGTTTTTATTGCTTTCTATATGGAGATAGTTCAAAACTCCCTCAACGCACAATATCGCTACAAAATTCCGGAAATGTCTATAAACTTGTTGATAAGTGAAAATTTTAACTATCCCACAATAGATACTAATCGAAGATATGTACGAAACGAGAAAATATAAAAGTGAATTTCGTAGCAAAATGGTTATGCTCAAATCTAAACAAAGATGGGTCAGGAATATTCTCCAATGTTTGGGGTGTTGCGTGAAGTGTTGCACGTTCCTGTTTTGGGTGTCGCTGTGCCTAATGACCATGAAGATGACCCTGTTCAGAAGCACCACACCTGTTGCCAAGGACTGGTCTTACCTACCCGACAACTACACCAAGTGGCTGGTAAATAAGTTGTGTTTGTTCAAAAAGCCTTTATCTAATATTCATTCATTCTAACATTCATTATATTTATTAATTAGTAGGCATTCTGTGATGGGTTTCTAAGGTTGTTTTGATCATATTTGTTTAAAACAATAAACAAACATACATATACAATACACGTACTCACTTTTGTATCCTTTCTGGGGTAGTTAGAGCGAAAACAACTTATTAAAAATCGTTTCACCCACGTATTACTATTGTCATTATTTACAGCAATTAAATTACCTACAGATAATGGAGAAGGAGTTTGTAGTTTTTTTTTTAGCCCATTGCATAAAAAAGGTTAACATTCCAACACGACATCTCAACACATGCTATCTCGACTCGACGCACGTATCCTACGTACTTTTTTGTCCCTTTATTGTTAGTGAAATACTAAGCTATATCACGCTTTTGAATTAACACCCTGTATAATTTTATTTAAAGATGCAAGGCCCGATCCTAGGCGGTGACTATCCAGAAATTGACTATGAATCATTGGAGATAGACTACGCAACAACGGACAAGGAGTTGACTAAACGAGCCGCTACTGTGATGGAGGTAAAGTATATACATGGCACCTGCCTGGTAACCTGACCTAATCTGACTTTTTGAAGGCTCTAGAAGGCATCAGATCTCCCACAATAAAAGTTATTTTACAGGCGTAAAAAAAATTGCTGACTCTACTTCAGGGTGTTACTATCTATGAAACTGAACAACTTTCCTCAACGAACGGACGTCGAAATATAAAATAAAATTATTGGCCCTCCCATACAAAATGACTAGAGCAGCTGATATACCAATGGCTGATACTATTTTATACAAAGTCTAACAGAAAGGGTATATGTATCGTGAAATGTGTGAATCTACCCATGAAACTGAACAACTTTCCCTAAGAAACATAGGTCGAAAAACGAAAAAAAAAATTGTGACCTTTCATACAAAATGCATCAGCTGATAGCGTATTTAGTATGGGAAGTCAACATTTTTTTTTCGTATTTCGACCTATGTTCCTTAGGGAAAGTTGTTCAGTATCATGGGTAGATTCACATATTTCTCGATGCATATACCCTTTCTGTTACACGTTGTATAGGAGTGGAGAGTTATTTTTTTTTCATATTTCGGTCTATGATCCTTAGGGAAAGTTGCATTTTCGTGGGTCACACCCTAGAGTTTGAACCTGTAACATTAGTTTGAGGCCTTATTTGGGAAGATAAATAAACAAAATAATTATATTATAGGTGTGTGAGAAGCGCCATCTTGAAGACCAGCAGATCAACAGCAAGGAATTCTTCGTCGACCACAAGCACAACTTGGTGTGGTGCAATATATTCAAAGCTGCCAGCTCCTTCTGGCTGTACAAGTTTAATGTACTAGGTAAGGAATTAAAAAAACATTGCACTAGCTAGTTAAACATACATACATAAAGTCATGCTTTATCCCTTAAGGGGCAGAGCGTAAATAGCCTAGTAAAAGGCGGTTTAGCCACGTCTTACAAATATTGAGGGCAATTTTAGATTTAAATGTGTGTCGCTAAGAGTGACAGGTTGTCAGTCCGTCACCTAAATTAAATGAGAACAAAATTTCGCAAAGCGGTTTAATAAGATTATGAATAGAGACGGAAAATCTGTGT
>JARACY010003934.1:0-29785 GCA_029255725.1 Scrobipalpa atriplicella | reverse complement strand
ACACCGTGAGACCTAAGGTGGAATGTCTCTTGTGCCAGTAATTTCACTGGCTCTCTTCCCCACTGTCTTCCCAACCTACACACGTACACACTCGTAGTATTTTTTGGTCAGCAAATCAACATAAATATTTACGTGATCTTGTTTGAATCACGGCAAATGTATAAAATATAATGGAGTGTATAAAACGAAATAATCTTTTACTGTAGAGTTTTAATTCGTAGCTTTTAATGTATGCCATGGCTCGTGGTTTTAACTTTGATAATTATATCACACAAGTACATCACTTAGAGGACCTCACTAAACATTTCGTTTTCTGATTCGCTTTGTCATGTCCTGTATCCTGTCCTCATATTTTTGAACAGTTTTATTGATTCCAATTGAGTAAAAGAATAAATTAACGTATTTGATGCCTGAATTGATTTTTCAATTTACACCGCCGCCTGTTGTCAATTGCTCAAATCAAAACCGTTCAAAATAGGAGCATTTATCTTAGATTCGGCTCAT
Organism: Scrobipalpa atriplicella; assembly: GCA_029255725.1. Taxonomy (NCBI): domain Eukaryota; kingdom Metazoa; phylum Arthropoda; class Insecta; order Lepidoptera; family Gelechiidae; genus Scrobipalpa; species Scrobipalpa atriplicella. The sequence goes on along the minus strand of JARACY010003934.1, from coordinate 29,281 downwards.
CATGTCATTTTCTAATAATTGTAGTTGTGTAAGTCATTCATCCTTGATTTATAGTGATTGACTGATACACTAACTAAAACCTTTTACCGTTATTTCTAAGAATAAAGTCACAGTTGTATTCCTATCAAGTCCAGAAATCTTTACTGAATTACAAATCAGAATACAGCACAATTTTATTCAGACCACGGGAATTTTAAATGGCGACATTGAAATTTAAATGAGGGCTGGAGCTGGAGTCAAACGTGCGTATCGCGATGCTCCATTGGTCAACAGTTGTAAACACTTACTAGCTATTCAGTATAGACTGACTTAATAGCTCAGTTATGGTAGTGATTCTGCCTGTTGCATTGCATGGAATGGTTGCTATCCCTGGGTCCATTGTTTGCCTTGCTTGGGCGTCATTATATTACTGCGACTGAAGTCCGAGCTCAGTGGCGTGCGATGGCCCATATCCAGCAGTGGATTGACGCGGACTGATGATGATGTTACTGCATTTTCGCCATGTGTTTCTAATCGAATGGCATTTCTACTGTTTGCCTATAAAAATAAAGTCCTTATAGTTTTAAACGCAGTCTCAATCTCAAATCATCTATGCACGTATGTATGTGTAACTAGTTAACTACTAAGAACGGATACTGATTATGTAAATAGTCTTGCTTGATCGCTCTTGCATTAGCTTAATTGTATAATAGATTTTCTTACACTCCAGTTTCCTCTGCAATAAATATGTTATGTTCGTTGTACTTTAAATAAAACACCACCAAGAGTCAGTTAAAACCAGTTAGGTGACGAAGAAACGCGAAAATAGCTTTAGCAAATGTAGAAACGTTTGTTACTTTACATCTAGGTGAAAAGCTAATGCAGCGGCTGCAAATAACGTCTTTTAAATAAAAAATAGTAATAAGTAATAGTCCTAATCTGTTATACTAAAGTCGTCAGTAAAAATTGTAAATAAAAATCTTGAACAGCTTTTTTTTACAGAAGGCGAAATAAAGAGAAGCTAACGGAAACAACAAAATAATTCTGCCAAACCTTAATCAAAATGAGAAGGATCATAACAGTAGGTAATATGGAGCCATGCCTAGTAAGATTTAGTACACCTAGCTAGTAATCCAGAAACTATAAATAATGCTCGTCACGAGGTGGCATACGTGCCTGTTCTCTGTAACTCTGTTTCACGTGACGAACTGAACAATCTGAAACTGCTATGTTTACTGGTAAAGAGCACAGAATATAGTAGAGTATATAATGCAAACAGCCATAAAAGATATGATCAAGAAGTTTTACTTTTTCTAGTCATGCGAGAAAATACCGTTGTGTCCGGGGACTCGACCCATTCCCGAATTAAATATAAGGGCTAAATAAACTATTTAGCCCTTATATTGGCCCACTAGGAAATGGTGAATATAATTCATGTCATACTTTTAGGTTCACGTCATGATCATGACCATCAGTGAAATTCATACTGCTGATCTTTATTGCGTACTCAAATCTTTCGAAATTGCTATAAAGGTTTATCTCACAAGTCTTGAAGTCCTGTCTAGTGCAGATAAACTTTCGTTTCCCATATCGATCAGTGTTAAATTCAGATTAGTTCTTGAATAGATAATTTATAATTAATACCAAAGCTCTTATCGCCCTTATCTATACGTGACCCAAACCACGTGATATTTTTAAATGATCCGCGTCAATATAGCGAAAATTACAACAAGTGATAATAATTAAGTGCCAAATTGAACCTTATCTTTTGCGTTTTAAAATGAGTTTTAAAATAATAATAATGAAAAGGTGAATTTACAAGGCTAGCGATTACGTGAGGTTTTGTAACAATATTCACTGAATGGCAACATGCAACAGCATTATCTGTTTTATGTAACTTTTTGGATAATAAACACGCTGATTATTAAAGATTCGATATCAGAAATTTTATACGAAGTAATAAAATGTTTCAAAAGCCGCTTGGAAAACCACAAAATAAGCAAATGCGAGATATAGGAAATCCTGTCGCCTTTGAGATTAACAAAATAACTGACTTAGTATAAGTATAATGTTTGTGGATTTTACTGTGGCTTTCGACACAGTCTTCGAAAACTTTTATGGAATATGGGTGGTTTTTATGGAATTTGGAAATCCAAAGACCAGCAGTTTACTGTCCTAAGTTAAATGATACACCACCGACACGTCGTTCCAATGTCCTGTAACAAGAAAACATATGGTAGACTAGATACAAAAGAATGGACTTCCTCAGGGTAGTATACTGGGACCCACACATTTCAATGTATTTTTAATAGTCTAAATCCTTATTCACAAAATCTCACTTACTTTTATCCTCTTTACCAAGAGTATGAAGTAGACTCAGTCATTGAGTCTAGATAGCGTTGCACGTGTGTTGTGAATGTAGCCAGGAGGGGGTAAATTAAATAGTAAGCGTCAATCAAACCTATCTAAATTCAGACTCTGATTTAACACATATTGCTGGTTAGCTACAGTAGCTCATTTAAATAAAAACCGGTGCAACAGCAATCTATAACAAATCAGAGCAAATATAGGAAGTTGGTAATAAATAAGCGCTTTACCCAGCTGATCGAATTCAGTCGGCTGTGAAGTTCGGTGGCAAAAGGTAGTGTTGTGGAATTGTGAAATGATAAAATTGTATTACGATATCCTAAAATTTTAATCAGTGTGAAGTTCTGCTTTAATTGATTATGTGCTAATCCAATCTATTGCAAATATTTATCTAAAGAAAGATTAATTTTATAGCAACTGGCGTTTAAACAAAATTAATTAGCTTTTAATTATTTTTCTAGAAATTTTGGCAACTATCTAAGATGTTATTCTTTTCCGTTATTGAACAAGACGTCAAACTGCTGAATATATAGAACTGTTTTGGTTAAAACCAATCAATAATTCAGTGGGATTGTTATTGTATTCTTTTGCATTAAATAATTAATTAATTAAGTTAAAAATAATCGAATAAAAAAACTTCAATGAAAGTGCAAATAATACAAGTTAAAATTAATTTTTAAAAACAATACCTTTATGGATTGTATTTACCGAGAAATAAATTCTCTGAAGTAAAGTATATCTACACGATCACCTACACGATACCTATGTTATAGCTATGTTCAACGATCTTCTATTCAAACAATCTGAGGTTTGCATCCGGCTCTAATGCGTCTCGTGCATTATTATGCTGCTGGATGTACCTACATTGAATAAGGAAGATTAAAGACTTACCGATACATAAACTGTAGCAAAATGATTTCATTTAATTGTTCTGCGTGTTATGTAAATATTATATCCTAGAAACGAAACTATGAAACACAGCTTTCTATAAAATGTACAGCATTATTTTATTATATGTATAGATTTATTATACTAGCCTAAACTGTCCCACTGCTGGGCAAAAGCCTCCCCCCCTTTCTTTTTCCAGGCTTCCCGATCCTTGGCTGAACTAAACCATACCTCCATTGTTACAGACTAAATCAAACCGGCGAAGATGTGTCCGATATGGCCGCTGCACCTGATCATCCTGTACCTGCTGGCGCTGTGCCCCATGTGGGTGATCTGCAAGAACCTACCGAACATCACAGCCGTCTTCATGCCGGACGAGATCTCCCTGCACATGGACTACAGCGGTTATGTTGACGTCAATCTTACTGGTCAGTTTGGTTGCTTATGTATTATTGAAGCTGTCTCCGCTGTTATACTCTGGTATCATTGTTACACTCTGGTGTCATTGTTACACTCTGGGTTAATGTTATACTCAGGCTTCGTTGTTACACTCAGGCTTCGTTGTTACACAAAGGCTTCGCTGTTACACTGGAAATGTCTAACTGATAATCAAACCGGCCAAGATGTGTCCAATATGGCCGCTGCACCTGATCATACTATACCTGCTGGCGCTGTGCCCCATGTGGGTGATCTGCAAGAGTCTAGTCTAGGCGCGCATCTTAGTTCAGGGCGCGCCATAAATGCGCCGCGAGGCGCCCAAGTTAAGGGAGCGTCGTGAGGCGCCCAAATTAAGAGAACGCCGTGAGGCGGCCAAATACAAATACTTTTGTCTAATGTCTGTATTTTCTTTTTGTATATGTTCCCCATTGTCGAAAACTTCCCCTATATCCTTTTTTTTACACTTACCTTATTTTTATTTCAGGTGGGATCCAGCCCGGGGACGAGTTGTCACTAGAAGTGGATGACACGATGGTGGCGAAAGCAGAGTGGAACTCCTCGTATGCAGTCACGGAACTGAATAATAATTCCTCTTGGCAAGGGAGAGTCAGGGTGTATGGAAACTTCTTAGGTAAGTTCATTTATAACGGGTGTCAGGGACAGCTGCCCGCAAACTGATAGGGGTTGCCCAGTCAACGAAACTGAATATCTTTCACCAAGAAAATCTTTCAGGAAATTTAAAAAAATTTGCGGGAAGGTGACGCCAGACTTTGTACAAGTGCGACAGAGATAACGCTCTACAAAACAAACCCCAACTTAGCCTATGTGCGATATTTATAGCCGTGTATTGTAGTCACAAATTAATTACGAAAATAACAAGACTCAGTAAATTTGTTTTGACATTGGAAATGTCTTTTTAATACAGTTGCTCAAAAAGTGGCGTATTGCAGGGACTTATAGCGTTCGGGATGAGGACTATTACACACTCGTGCTTTTTCTTTACCATTACCGAACTAGTGCTTTTTCTTTCCCAACTGTCAAAATAATGTCTATTAAAAAGAAAAAAACCAACCAAGAAGTTTTTACTAAAAAAAAATCTATTGAACACTTGGCTGTATAGGCAATATGGGCATAGTTCTCTTTGCCTACCCAGAATGGGTAAAGAAAACAAAAAAAATCTCTACTTAAATTCTTTTACGGTTGTTATGTGTTTTTGTTATTTTATTAAATTGCTTCATTTTTTCGCAACTGTATTAAAAATAGTTGTTCAGTACACGTGCGGAACCGTCATTGCAACTTGTTCCGAATGTCAACCCTCGCCTTCGGCTCGGGTAGACATTTGTCGGAACTCTTTGCAATGACAACGTTCCCGAACTTGTAATGAAATATACTATTTCGTTCACTTCAGTATAGGGCCCCATTTCAAGAAATAGTGCGATCCCTTTATATCTTGGAGAGTTGTGAAGATATAATATTCAAAATAGCTCAAAAGACGCGTATTTATAAGAGCTGTAGGGCGCAGAAAGAATTATTTGAGAAAATCAAAAACGAAAATAGTTATGGCTGAATTAGTGAAAAAATTGACATTTTTTTCCGAAAAAACGGCTAGGGACAGTTAAGTCAGCTACAATTTGAGCTTATAATAACAAAAACGATCGGGTTAGGTTAGTTTAGCTTTAGCTTAACTTAACCTGCGTGAGAGAAAAAAACGACAACTGAAACTATCGATCCTAGACTACTTGTATGTATGGAGATATTGTAAGTCTTGACGAGATCACTATTAAACACAGTATTTTCTAGAATTCCGTTAATTGATTTCCAATGCGCTCGTCGTGTGAAGAACGAAATCTGTGATTTTTTTTATATATGCATATAACATCCCATCATAAATGGAAAAAACTTTTCACTACAAATATAGAAACTCCATTTTATCTGCTTAAATTAACGCTGAGGATACAAGTTGGTAATTACCTAAATGCTTAGTATCCGTTTCGATAATTAGGTAACTATTCGATTAAATTCAACGGTTATTTTCCGATCTGTTAAAGAAACTGATATGTTGCATCCGGACTTTTAATTTAAAGACTGCGTTTAATAGATGTGGTTGCCGCCTTATGTCTGTTACTTATTTGTTATATTCATTTCATTTTATAAATACTCAGTTCAGTTTTCCAGCTCTAGCTTTTCAATATTTGCCTATGCCAAGTAATATGTATTCCCACCTAAATCACACATGCCTCCGTGCCAGCCCCCCCCCTCCCCTAAATCCGTACTTCTCCTGTTCAGTTAACTGCGTTACGTCGTCGCATCGCGCAAATCTGTGACATGACCTCGCACGACGCATCGTAAGAACTTGCAAATTGATTCGCATCGCACATTCTTGCGATGTTTCACACAAATCGTGGAAAGAATCTGCCTTACCGCACGAATTAAAATCGCAGATATTTTCATGATTTAGAATTCGGAACGAATCGTTCGCAGTTATGTGAAAAGCGCCCATTCGTTTTTAAGAAATAATTGTTGCCATACTAAAACGTAAATTTTGTACGTTTAGAATTTCTCTTAAAAACGAATGGAGTATAAACTGTGATAAATGTGCTATGCTCCTTAAATTGCGGCACCAAACAACGTATCTTCACTACAATATATAATTTCTTTATTCTCAGGTCGGACAAACTTGAATGTGCGAGCAAAACGCGGTCCACAAGATGTACCTGTCACCGGCAGTCTGCCAGTAACAGTGCTGCGCCCCGAGAGAGTTATAGATACAGTCTTTGTTACTAGTGTGGCACTATTCGTAAGTTGTCTTGTCTTTGATTTTATACAGGGTGTAAGGGACATTTTCCATTTAACGGAATCAAACAACTCTCACAGGGAAATTCTTTCAGGAAAAAAAAATACTTCTCCATAAAAAAGAACCACCTCGATCAGACGATTTGTATGGGAGAGGCAAAAGCTTTTGAATTTTCTGAAAGATTTTCGCTAACTTGATCTTTTCACAGAAATTCTCGTCTAAATCTTCTTACTGACTTCTCTAGTACGTCCGCAGTAGTTTTTCTATTGCCTCCCAGTCCAGCATAGGAGAAGATTGTATACATACATACATACATGTAATCACGCCTTTATCCCTATTGGGGTAGGCAGAGCGTAAACGACTTAAACAAATGTCGTTCCGCCACGTCTGACAAGTTTTAAGGGTTATTCCAGAAAGATCTGTATATCGCTTTAGTGACAGGTTGTCAGCCCATCGCCTAAATGACAATACTGAAACCCTCGAATCCCTTAGCTGATTTTTACAGCATGCCAGGGGGGGATGCAGCTGGAACACTCTATGTTTTTCTATCACTCCCAGTCCAGCATGGAAGTTTGTATTCAGGTTTAATATTATTAAAATCAATGTAACGTTTGCAGGTGTCCCTGATCTTCATAAACTTCGGATGCGCGATGGACTGGCCGACAGTCAAGGCTGTGCTAAAGAAACCAATAGGGCCCATCATCGGTATGGCAGGACAATACGTGTTTATGCCACTTGTGAGTATAACACACTTTTATCTAGTATCATAGAGTAATGTTCAAATTATAAACGTCAAAACGAATTTGTATTGATGTACTTTACAAACGGTATGCTGAAAAAATTAAAAAGTTTACTTTTCGTTGCACCTTCTCCATACAAATTCTAACAAAGATGCAACGAAACGTAAAATGTACATAGTCATGGAAGTAAGGGACGGAACAAATGCACAATCGATATCAAAGAACCTTGTATCCATTCTTAAAAAAACTAAACAGCGCCCACGGCGCATGCGCGACACAGAGGCGGCACTAAAGCAGTTTGCGGTATTCAGCAGAAGACTTTTAGGCGAAAATGGAATAGACTTTATAGGGAAATTAGTTTTATATTGCATTTCGCCACGTCTGACAAGTTTTGAGGGTTATTTATTACAGATGGTCATGTATATTTATCTACTCAGTGTATATCGCTATAGTGATGGGTTGTCAGCCCATCGCCTAAATTGCAATACACTGAAACCCTCGATTCCCTTAGCTGATTTTTACAGCATGCACGGGAGGAGATGCAGCTGGTACATTCTATGTTTTTCTATCACTCCCAGTCCAGCATGACACGGTGTTCATATTAACATTTTCTTCTAGATGTCGTTCGGTATGGGTTTCCTGATCTTCCCGAACAATCCGGCGATGCGTCTGGGCATGTTCTTCACGGGGGTGTCCCCCAGTGGAGGAGCTTCTAACATCTGGACCTTCATACTGAAGGGAAACCTCAACTTGTCACTGGCCATGACATCTGTGTCCACTCTTGCGTCTTTTGGTGAGTTTATCTTTATTATAAAACGAGCTTTCTGTCAGTGGTGTCACCCGCTGCTGAATAAGTTTTCCCGTGGGAATGATGTACTTTCCCGCGGTAAAAAGTAGCCTTTGTTACTTAAAGTGAACGTAGCTTTCTAATGGTGAAAGAGTTTTTGAAATCGGCCTAGTAGTTTTTGAGTTTATTCCTTACAAACATACACACACATACACACAAAAATAACAAATCTATCCTCTTTATAATATTAATTTAGATTTAGATTATATATTACACAATAATACAAATCTATTAGTATTTAATAACGGGCACTTACTTCAGAATATACGTCGCGTACTTCGCGACATGTTTCGGAGCATTAATATTTAACTTAGGAAAACAACAGTAATTTTCTATTTTAATCTAACTGTACAATTTTAGTTAAGTCTAAGTTAAGTTAGTTTAAGTTTCTCCTTGATATCTCTTAAAAGAAGATTTTCAACTTTTAAAAGTTACTTGTATAATATAAAAATACTGCAACTAATGTACCTATGTGATGTGCACAATAATTGTTATAACTAAATAGCCGCAATTGTAATATGCAAGTACTAAAACCAATGTTACAAGATTAATATGTGATGGGGAGGGGCCAGGAGTATACCGATAGCCCCTTATTCAAACCCAATAAAAAAAAATAAAAAAAAAATTATAAGATTAATTCGTCAAAATACTCGACATTGTTGCAATAGTCATAGCGTCATCAATATACTGCCAAATAAGACTTACACTTTTCAACATACAATCATTAACAATTAAATTGCCCTCATTTTCCAGGTTTCATGCCCCTGTGGCTGTTCTCCCTCGGCCAAGTGGTGTTCGCGAACGCAAACATAGTCGTCCCCTATTCCCGCATCGCAACCTTCGTGGTCGGCCTTATAGTGCCACTGGCCATAGGTCTGGGCATGCAGAAGTGGACGCCGAAGTTAGCTGGCTTCATGGTCAGGATCCTTAAAGGGTTCTCGACCACGTTACTGCTGTTTATTATAGTGTTCGCCATTGTGACGAATTTGTACATCTTCGAGTTATTTACTTGGGAGGTGAGTGGCACTTATTTTCGTACTTTTTGAAAATTATAATGTCTAATTCACGTATTTTTTAAATTAGAATGTCAAATTAACGCTACTTTAGTTTTACTAGATGTGTAAAATTTTCAGCATCTAATAATTTTTATTTGCGATTGTCCGTAAATCTGTATATTGAAGCATCGCGCTCGCTTCGCTCGTGTCCCACTTTTATTTTATTACTCGCCTGTCTAATATAATTTAGTTTATTTTGTACAAGCTTCGCCTATTTGAAATTTGAGATGTCGAGCTCGCTTTGCTCACGAAAAATATTTCTGTAAGTACCTATTGAAACATAGCCCATTTGGATTGTAAAATTGTGTGCTTGCTTCGCTCACAATCGAGTAGTTATTAATGCGGTACGGTAACCGTGATACATTCGGATCCAATTTTTTTTAGCCCCATTTCACCATTATAAATATTGTTGGTTTTTTTTTTTACAGATCATAGTAGCAGGCATGGTGGTCCCCTGGTTCGGATACTTGTTCGGTTACTTGTTCGCGCGCGTGTGTCGTCAGCCCCACCCCGACGCACTCGCTATCTCCATAGAGACGGGTCTACAGAACACTGGAATAGCCATCTTCCTGCTGCGCTATGCACTGCCGCAGCCTGAAGCTGATCTCACTACTGGTACATATGATTTTGTTATTTAAGGCCCGTATTAATAATCAGCACTCAAGAGTGACGGCGAGTTTAAGTTCTTATCAGAAATGTCATTTCAGTACAAAACGACCTGTCAAATCCATACTTAATATTGCTCTCAATCTTGAGATCGATTTATAAATACGAGCTTAAGTCTCTGATCTTAATCATAGTATCACAAGGGTCTTCCTATGCGGCAATATTTGTAAAACATCTAACTCTCCTAGTATCTATTTCAAATCTACTTTTGATGTATCTGGTAATTATTTTAGTTAAATATCGCGCTCGCTTCGCTCGCGATACGTTTTTGTGCATAGGCGAGCACAACATTTCACGATTATAGATATTCGACGACATTGTGGCCCTTGACCTCCCCTTGACTGTACATTTTTGATGTTTTTTTTAAAGAGTCTTGGCGTGGAAACAAGTCCTTCAGCCGAAATCACTTCACAGTTAGTTTTTCATGTTTTAAGTTGGTTGACAGTTGATAAACACAAAAACAATTTTTCTCAGTGGTGCCAGTATCGGTGGCCATCATGACGCCGGTGCCGATGACCTGCATCTACATCTATCAGAAGATAAGAGATTGGTGAGTTGAAACCAGCTTTGTAAATGTTATGTGTGTTTATGGAGAATGTTATGAGAAAGAAAACATAAGGAGTTTTTTACTAGTAACTGACACTCAAAATTAAAGTAGAATTTTTTTTTGGAACATGGTTTAAAAACATTTCCTTAGAAAAATTGTCATTTCGCCAAAACACAGTTTTTATTATCTGTTACTAGCATGGACAAATAAAACAAAGACGACTGACAACCTCCCTTATAAACTGCGAACACCGCTACTTAGCAGCGCCATCTATTGACATTAGCAAAATATTGTGTAAACATAATAATGTATTAAAATTCAGATGTTTTAAACAGCATTTCTCATTGTGTATTTCTACTTTAAAAATCTTAAAAGATATTTTGGTTCAAGTTGTTATTGAATTTATCCAATTTCATGACCTATATTAACGACCTATATGGAACAATAAACACCTAACCATCAAAACCAAGATGATTGTTTACCAAACTTGCGTTTTGAGCATACTCTTGTACGGAGCTGAAACCTGGACATCGTACGCAAAACAAGAACGTCGACTGAACACATTCCATATGCGCTGCCTTAGAAACATCTTGCGTGTAACCTGGCAGGACAGAGTCACAAACGAGCGGGTTTTGGAAATTGCACAGCTGCCTAGCTTCACCGCCTTGCTGAAGCAGAGACGTCTGCGGTGGCTAGGGCATGTGCACCGGATGGAGCCTTCTCGTTTGCCGCGGCGTGTTCTGCTCGGCGCTGTAGCAAACGCTAAGAGAGGGGTAGGTAGACCCATGCTGCGTTTCAAAGATTGCGCCAAGCGGGACATGGCCGCTTTTAATATCCAATTCCAAAGCTGGGAGCAGCTCGCTGAAGATAGGGATGAATGGCGAAAGCGTGTGTTAGACGGGCGCAAAATACATGATGATGCCTGGTTTGCTGGTCTCGCTGACAAAAGACAAAAACGACACCTAAGCACACAGCAACCAGTCACAAATATTACCACCTTCAAATGCAGAGCATGCGGGAAATTTTGCCGCTCCCGTATCGGCTTACATAGCCACGAAAAATCTTGTCTCAGACACTGATTAAATCGTCTGTCAAAGACGTATAAGGCCAATGATGATTAACGACGGACTCTTCGAGCAATATGCCAGCGCAGCGCCATCTGGGTTTTGCTCGCATTTTGACCTTTTATCGAGTATCGGAGGTACGCTCTCTAGTATGGCGGTTGTCAGTCCTCTAGAGTAGTTATTCCATGGTTACTAGTTAAAAAACACCCTATAGTAATTCTGAATGGTTCGAATCTTCAATAGAAGAATGGTATGTCTATTGTGTTTGATGCTTAGTTTTAAATGAAAGTGTTGTTTTTTTACATAATATTTTCATTGGAATTTAATACAAAAGTTATTGTTTCGCATGGAATGGAGCTTACATTTGGGTATAATTTTGAAGACTTTAAAAATTTCTTTGAGATGCTTGATTTCGTTAAAATTATTTTTGTGACGTAATTGCTTTCATTTTGGGAACCCATTACCATGCTTTTCCAAAAGTAAAAAAAAACTATTTACATTCAAAATATACTGAACCGGTTTCCGTGATTTTGAAAAAAAATGGTAAGTTATTGGGGAGCAAAATTTCATTTGTGTATTTTTTTTTTCCATATCTTCATTCCTCCATGAACGCGATAGTTTTGAAGGTATGTCGTCCGAGGACCGTATTGCAATGCCGTAAGGTTCAAAATACACGTTTAGCGGTGTTGGGGTAGACTCACTTCACCTTGTGATGTTTTTCAGGACTTTTTCTAATTTTTCGTGGTGGGAATTTTGGGTTTGGGATGTGTGGTGTCGGATGCTTTGGGAAATTAATATTATATCAGTCTCTTTTTGTACTTTTTCTAATGTTTTTTTTATATCATTAACATTTTTCTTTTCAAATTTCGTAAACTATAAATACACTTTTCGTTATAGTTTTCATTTTAACAACAACTAAAGAGCTATATTCCATTTTTTTTTTTGCCCCCTTTCACTTGTATAGGAGGGGGTCCAAAAATAATATTTTTGAATTGTTTTTATTTTTTTATATATTTCTAAATTTGCGTCATTATAATCTGTCTTCTTACCAAATTTCATGATAATAGGTGAAAAACTGAAGTTTTCACAGGGGCGTGGTATACAGACGGACAGACAAACAGACATGGCGAAATGATAAGGGTTCCTAGTTGACTACGGAACCCTAAAAAAAGGACTAAAATGCTTTTGTTTGACTTGCTGGCACTTAATACTAACAATTTTACTAAATTAATTTTACACTACACATTAATTTCATGTGGCTTTGTTTAAATAATTTATACAACTTACAAGAAAACAATGTTCAGTGACTACATTGTTGTCTAAAGGTTGTCTTCTCTTTCTCTATTCTATGTCTACACTTTTCTATCTTATTCTTTTTTTTTGCGTTTGATAAATAAAGAGACTGGTCTGTCAATGAGGTTGTTGATTTTGGTATACTTTTACTACTTCACTAACACTTTTGTTTAGATGTATATTTTTTACATTTTATAGTACAGACCATTGAAATTCTCGAAATCGTCTATATATTTTCCTTATATATATTTTCACTACCAAAACATATTAAGACTGATTTTTGGTTGTCTTTCCGATATTCTTATCTTTTATGTTGAATCAAGTTTTTGTACCGGGTTCGATTCCCGGCGGGGGACAATGACTTTGTGTTGTTGTTTCTAGTTTGGTTAGGGCATTGCAGGCTGATCACCTGATTGTCCGAAAAGTAAGATGATCCATGCTGTCGGATGGGCATGTAAATAGTCGGTTCTGCGCCTGATTTCTCTCTGGTCGTGTCAGTCAATCTGTCCCATCAGAATAAGAGATTGAAGGAATAGAGAGTGCACCTGTGTGTAGCGCAAACACTTGGGCATTAAAAACTAGTCCTGCGCAGTTGGCCCATCTCTGGGAGATTGGCCGCCATCACCGAAAATTGGTGGGAGGACTATTATTAGACGACGATTGACATCATGTTTTTTCTCACTTTTCCCCCCTTTCTAACCCGGCACTATGTCCACAGCGTCCAAAACAGAAACGCTCACAAAAAAATCGTCGAAGAAGGCAGCGTACCTGCCGGCCTGCCCGGCGTCGGCGTCGGCGTCGGCGTCGGCGTCGGCGGCGTCGCGACCATTGATCAGCTCGCCGGAATCGACGCCAAACATAAGCCCGACGTCTAGCATCGTCTGAGCTACGAATACAGTAGTTCTGTTTAAGGGTCGATGTGGGTTGTGAAGCGACAAATAGGTACTACCATTTCGTCTTGCTATAAAGACGTTATTCATATCATATTCTTTAAGAACTGTTTCTTTAACAAACTCAGTATGTAAACTAAAATTATGCTGTATACTTAAAAAAAGTAATAATTTAATTAATAACAGAAATAATTATATGCTCAAAGTGAAAAGAATTTTGAATAAAATATGTCCATTTGGCAAACGTGAAATTGCAATTTTCAGTCATTTTCAATTTTCAGGCAGATACACTGCCAACTAGGCTGTGGGGACCGCCGTAGAGGGAGAACATTCTCTGTTAAATTGTTGCAGATAAACCTAAATTCACGTTTATATTTTGAATAAAATTTAGCTATATTGTTTAGCTTTTATTTATCGCGACCCACAAAGACTTGAAAACAACATCATGTCTCGAAAATAGTTGTTTTGAGACACTATTTTCTTAGTATTATATATTTTTGAACAATATGCTTGAAGTTGAAAATGAACAACTGTTAACATATTTTTATAATCTATTTGTGATTTTATAGACTTTTTATGTTCAGTATTTCGACTTAGCTTATCGGTGTGTTATTGAATGTTGTTATTGTGAAATTGTAGGACAAAAAAGTTTTTAATAGTAATCGTTGTATAGTGAAAAATGATTTTAATCTTAAAGTTGTGTATGTAGGTTTGCTCAATGTATAAAATGTAAAAGAATAAGTTAGTAAGTCGAAATACTAAACAAGTTATTTGCATTGTGGCATGGATGGGCCTTCATATGTTTTGGCGCCATTTCTCAAAAATAAAATGTTTTTAGAATGGATACTGCAAAGCAGCGTGAGAAAAGCATTCCTTTTACAGTCATTTTTGACGTATTCACTTCACCTATAAAATTGTATGAATACTGCCACATTTTTGCATTATTTTAATGAAAAACAACATTGTTAAGAGGTTTACTTAATTTAAATTGTCTTTTATTATGTATGATTAGATTACCTAAGCGCGTATCGCAGATTGTTTTTTTAATGGAATTTTATCGTATTATTTATTTTTTAATTTATGTTTCTTTATTGTTTTCTAAATTATTGTTTGTTTGTGTTTTAGCTTTTTATTTACTTCAAAAATTTTATTTAAATGCGTGCTCCTATTAGAATGTTTTTTTGTTTAATTTGTCTAGGGTGCTTTAAAGAAAAAACATTGAACAGTCTGTATTAACTTGGAACAAGTTCTTGCCTTTTGCAGTAAGTATTTTTGTTCAAAATTAACAACTTGTTTACAAATAATAATTAGAAAGTAAAAGACCACGGCAAAATAATAGTTTCAGATCTATTGTATTTTAGAGTCACCCTAATATATCAGTTTCACGTTATTAGATGGATCTCAAAAAAAAAATGTCTGCCGCTCGCATGGCTCGTTTATAGGTGAAACAGATGTGATGAAGGCTGCTATTGCTCGGAGATCAGTATTCAATAAATCTACTTATCTTATTTATATTAAAGTAATACCTCTTTACATGGGAAGATCAATTATTTTGTTAATTATGAAATACACGACTTTTTGTGATATGTAAGATTTGTTTCTTTTGATTAAACCTTTTTCCATTATAACTAACACAGCAGTTCCCGGATTAAACTAAGTAGGTACAATACAGGATCTTTAATGTCGCACATTTGCTAACATCAGCTTCGTAGAACGTCATCTCTTCGCATCAACAACAACAACGGCTGGATACATCTCCTTCCAAGCTTCAATGCGCAATATTAACGGTCCCACACCTTACTCCATAAGTTGAAAACAACTTGAGAATAAAAAAAAAACTTAGTACCTAATTCTTTACGAATGAAACCTCAGATCGTCAATAAGCCGACTTGAAAACATCAAGAAATTAAAAAACAACCATTCCAAAACCAAACTGCAAATGCCAAATAAACGCCACAAATCCACAAATATATAATAATGTACTCTATGCAAATAATCAAGTCGCCGTGCAAACAACACCACGAAAATCAGTTTCATAAATAAACACCATGGATCACAAATAACCAGCCCCAAAATGCAATAAACTGATTCCCATACCCTCTCCCATTAAATTCTATATTTCTCCGACTAGCCAGTGCAATAACACCTACCAAAATGAGGCCCGTTAAGTACGAACTGCCGTCGATGACATTCCCTTACAAAATCACCCGGAGGCTGAATCTCATGAGCTATCCGAGGAAGTACATTGTGGACACAGGTAGGTACTGTAAACATGCTGGACTGGGAGTGATAGAAAAAACATAGAATGTGCCACCTGCTTCTTCCCGGGCATGCTGTAAAAGCCAGCAAAGGGATCCGAGGGAAATGGTAAGACCGCACTAGAGCGACGCAGCATGGAAAAAGATTCTTTGTATCTCTTATCGAGTGGGTTTTCGAGTCGAACAACCCGACGAACCCTGGTCTGGTCTCTGGTTTTTATACCGTCAATTAGTAACAGCTAGGTTTTGTGTAACGACCACTGTCACAAAAATCATCAATCAGGAGATTCAGTCTGGAATGGCAGAAAAACATAGAATGTGGCAGCTGCTTCTTCTCCCAAGCATGCTATAAAAATCAGCAAAGGGATTTGAAGGTTACAGTGTATTATGGTTGAGGTCATGGGCGGACAACTTGTCACTATAGCAATATAATAATCCCCACAATATTTATCAGACTAGGCGAAAACGCCTTTTACTAAGTGTTTTACGCGCTGCCTGCCCCGTAAGGGATAAAGGCGTGAGTTTATGTAGTATGTTTGTTTTTTTCGTCCTATTCGTCCCATTTTGTGATTGAGACAGGCTAAAGCTTTTCGCCATACCGCCTATTCATACGTTCAAATATTTCTTTATTTGTATGTAAACAGGTGAAGGGATGCCAGGGTTCTCTGTAACCGGAGTTCGGTTATCAGCTTTAAAAGGGCATATCAGTGATAGAGTGAACGAAGCCGCTTATCCTTATATTCGGTAAGTTGAAAATACAGTAGTTTTAAATAAATCGGCCAAGCGTCAGTTATACTGGGTGTAAAATAAATGCTGATCCAACTTTGGGGTATGAACGTACCCTTGAAACTGAACAACTTTCCAACTTTCCTCAAGAAGCATAAGGTTAGGTAAACATTTTAGTAACATCAATGTATTTAGTTCTAAAGAACTATTCTTCTACAATTTACTATTCTTCAATGCGGAACTGGGAGTGATAGAAAAACATAGAATGTGCCAGCTGCATCTCTTCCCGGGCATGCTGTAATAATCAGGGATATGAGGGTTGCAGTATTGTAATTTAGGCGATGGGCTGACAACCTGTCACTATAGCAATATACAGATCTATTATAAACAACCCTCAAAACTTGTCAGACGTGGCGGAACGACCTTTGTTTGGGTCGTTGACGCTCTGCCTACCCCAATTAGGGATAAAGGCGTGATTTATGTATGTATGTAATTTACTATTTATTCCAGCCGTATGATAATCCTCAAGAAACAGTACGGGAGTACGTTCTCGGAAAAAAGACGGGAGCGTCTCGATAAGATGATCGAAGCTTGCAACACGAACATGTACGCAAAACTAGCCAACTGCCAAGTGAAGTTAAAGACACAGCAAGATTCTTACGGCAAAGATTCGAAGAAGAAGAAGGCTTGGAACGAAAGCGAATGGAAAAAGCACACGGATTATATCTTGGGGATAGCTAAACCTAAAAAGCTTTTCCTACCAGAACCGATACAGGTTAGTTTTCATCATTTAAGAGCCATAATAGACGGGATTCATTTGTGCTTGACTGTTTTTTTATTTTTATTTAATAGTTACCAACTCCTATACCCAAAGGTTGCCAAGCAGAAATTGCCAATCTAACAATAAGGCGGCCAAAGTTGTTTTTTTTTTAAAGAACCAATACGGGGCGTAAAAAAATGTGATGACGAATCTTTCACCTGAAACGGAACAAACCCCAAAGATCATAGGCCGTATTCTGAAAAAAAAAATGGCCCTACTCCCATACAAATGATGTCAGTATTGCTTGAGTCATTTTGTATGGGTGGCTTTTTTTTTCATTATCAACCTAAGTAGGTATGTCCCTTAGGGATAGATGTCCAGTTTCATGGGTAGGTTCGAGTGTGAACCCTAAAGATTGGTTAATTATTTTTTTTACACTCTGTATTTGTATTGTATTTGGGATGTAAGGGAGCGTGCCTACCATACCATCCCAACGCTCCAAGCCAACCTCTCCTGCTCGTGGCACACTAATCGAGCTGGTAATTTTGTATGAAAAAGCAATTAATTATTTTTCGATTCCTGAAAAAAATCCTGGTGGTAGTTGTTCAGTTTCGTTGGCTGAGCAACCCCTATAAGTTTGCGGGACGCTGTCCCTTACACTTCGTTCTATTCCTGATCAAGGCGGCGGTCATGGTTACGGCGGGGCAGGGGTTGCTAAGAATCCTCGAGCTACGGCAGGCCGCCAACCCTGCTGATGATGTATTTGTATTGAATGTTTGTCACAAAAATGTTGATAAATTTATTCTATTTACTACAGAGAGGCCCCCACAAATCATTGGACGAGCTACTGCCTAGAATCCGGATGTTGTCTCAAATGCCCGAAACGAAAATATACAAGCGACTGTCGCAAGAGACGTGGTACAAAAACCCTCAGAAGGTAAGTAACTTACTACCAAGTTAGCACAGAATGTTAGCAAGGAATATGCTATTTGCCTAGCCAGTAGCCACCCAGTCAACATGCCTCGGTGCTTGAGAGTGCCAGTGCCATAAAAGGCATCTGGGTGAGCACGCTTCATTGTCGACTCTGTTACAGTCAACCCTGACCTTGTGTCTAGAGTCAAGAGTTAACCCATTTCTAATTTAGAAAAATATCATTCTACTAAATCATCACAGTGCCTACGTCAGTTACCTACCTAATTAGCACAAAATGTCCATATTGTTACTATTTTAGCAAATTAGCAAAGAATGTGCACATCATTCTACGAAATTAGTATAGTGCCTAGACATACACTCGTTACCTAACTAGCACAGAATGTCCATATTGTTATTATTGTACCATATTAGCAAAGAATGTCCATTGTCCATAAAGATATCACAAAATGTCCATGTCACTACCAAATTAGCGCGGAATGTTCATATTGTTACTATTTTACCAATTTAGCACAATGTCCATATTGTTACTATTTTATTAAATTTGCAGAGCATAACCATTTCGTAACAATTTTTTTAACCATGTTACTTTTTATTTTCAGGTGAGCCCACCAGCCCTGAAGTACATGATATCTGACCGAGTGAAGAAGCTTGCGCAGCCAAGAGCTATTATTCCTGCTGCCTAAGTACCTCAAAGTTCAGTTTAAGATGTTTTTTTTTATACTGAAATATTAGGGAAACTATATAAAGTATTTTATAAAAATAATTTCCGCAAGTAGTGTCCAATAATTGGGCGATTTTGAAGGTGAATGACAGTATTCTCAAGCTAGTCTGAGAGATATATTATGACCGTTGTAGAGAACTGAGTTTAAAACTGGACGCCTTATCGCATAATCTGTAGATTATGGAATCTAAAAGCTAATAATAATAACTTTTTTCTAGACTTGTTTCCGGTATACTGAAAAAGTACCTAATAAAAACAAAACAGTATGCCAGGATCCATACAAAAATCTAGGTCTCTGTTTCATAATAATTCCTTTCAGAACTGCCGAATACCGGTAACTTTGTAAAGACTAGTGCTGTTTGCGTATTTTCGAGATTGCACAGCACATCCAGTGTTTATAAATTCAAAGATAAAATGTAAAAAAATAAACAATTTGACTTCTTACTGCGACCAAAATGTGCCTTTTCAGTTTCGTACTTTATCATTTTTAACGTCAATGTAATTTGAAGAGCGGTGAAGTGGATCAGTTTTAAATTCAGTTTACTAGAAGTATCTGAAATAAATACAGTAAGACATATTTGTACAACGTTTTATTTCGTATTTACATATTGGTAACTTGATTCTTAACAATACTGATTATCTGTCATAATGAAGTTTGGCATGATTCGCATGATACTATTTTTTAAACAGATCTCTAAAATAAAATAAATAGGAAATACAATATAAAATACAAATAAATTATTCTTACAGATTATTACAAAATAATCTCGTAAATGGAGGAAAGTAATTAAGCTAGAATGTAAAAGTTCCTACGACCACTTAGCCTAATACAGAGACACAAAATATAGGCTAACCTGTATGCCTAATGGGTTAACCGTGGGGTTAGCTGCTGATTGATATCATTTTCAAAACTAAAGTAATTTTCATAGGTATAGCACGTCTTATAGCATGTATTTTTTATGCAAAATTTCTAACAAATTGGAAAGGTTTGTGTTATATGCGGGACGTATCCCCGTAGTGTCAGTTGCACCATTAATAAATAAGGCCTTCGAGTGATTACCAAATCATTTTAGTAATAGGGTTTTATCTCAAATCATGATCCTTTGATGAAAATTTTGGTCATATCGCATTTTATTTATAGGGCGAAGTGGTCGTAGATCTCACCTAAGGCATATTCTTCTAGAGGATGATGTTAGTGCGCGTGGTTGCGTGGTTTAGACGTCCAATGCGTGTATGACGGCGTGGGTGAAGTCGAGGGTGGTGGATTGTCCGCCGAGGTCCTTTGTTCGCACCTTGCCGTCCGCGAGCACCCTGCGGGGGAATACTGAGTTAGAATACGGGAAATAACATTTTCTCAAACATGCATGAAAAAGTCTTATTCCTTATGCAAAATCAATACGCAAACTTTGACATTTACGGTTTCTCAAATAAAAAAAAAAACTTTTTTATTTTTTTCATAGAACTCGTCATTTTCAAATTTCGAACAACAAAGCGCTCCGTCAAAGTACAAAACGCCATTCCTCCATGCCAAAACTCTCCAGCAAAGTACAAAACGCCATGACTTCATGCCAAAACTTTTTTTTTCTAAGTACACTTGCGTTTAGTTTCCACCATTTGCATTTGTGTTGACCTAGCACTGAGGCTGTACGCCATAGATTTTTTATTTATGTAGGTATGTCCTTGCATTAATTTGAGAAAAGCACTATGTAAGCCTCGGCGGAAATAGCAATTGCCTGACTCGTATTATTGAAGTCCTCGCCTGGTTTTCCATGCCTCGACAACAATGTACTATGGAGCCCGAGAAAAATTAAGTTGGAATGCGGGGAAAAAGTGAGTTAGAATCTGGGACAAAAGCGAGTTAAAATCCGGGGAAAAAGAAAGTTAGAATTCGGCGGAAAAGTGAGTTCAAATCCAGGGAAAAAATGAGTTAGAATCTGGGAAAAAATGAGTTCAAATCTGGGAAAAACATAAGCTAGAATCTGGAGTTATCCGGGGAAAAGGCGAGTTAGAATCCGGGGAAAAAGTGAGTTAGAATCCGCGGGAAAAAATGAGTTGGAATCCGCGGGAAAAAGTAAGTTAGAATTCGCGAGAAAAACTGAGTTGGAATCCAGGGGAAAAAAAGCTAGAATTCGGGAAAAAGTGAGTTATCCCGGGAAAAGGTTAAAATCCGTGGAAAAAGTGAGTTAAAATCCGGGGAAAAAGTGAGTTAGAATCCAAAATAAATGTCGGTTACAACCTAAAAAAAATTAGTTAGAATTCGGAAAAATTATGGGTTAACCCGGAGAAAATGTAACACGTAAACGCAGTCTCTTTTCTTTGTTAGTTTCTGTATACTGACTTGTTGATGGCAGTCTTGAGCATCTTGCCGTAGTGGTGCAGGTTGACGTGCGCTAGGAGATTAGCAGAGCACAGCAACATGGCGGTGGGGTTCGCGATGTTCTTGCCCACAGCGCCGGAGAAGATGTGACGGGCACCCTGCAACAATACAATAATAATCAGTCAACTTATTTATACTCAAGTGTATCAACTTACTTTACATATCTCATGCTCTATAAAGTGGTCCCCTCCGGAACGATCGGTCTACTTTCCCGATCGGTCTACTTTCCCGACCGGTCTACTTTCCTGATAGGTCTACTTTCCCGATCGGTCTACTTTCCTGATCGGTCCACTTTCCCGATCGGTCTACTTTTCTGATCGGTCTACTTTCCCGATCGGTCTACTTTCCTGATCGGTCTACCTTCCCGATCGGTCTACTTTCCTGATCGGTCTACTTGTTCAAACGGTCTACTTTCCACATCGGTCCCTCATAGCGGGTCAACTATGTTGCCAAAAACTCCCAAGGGAAATTATGAAATTTAAAAAAAATAACTGTCAAAAAAGCTATATTTAAAAAAGTCAAAAGTCCTATTCTATATGCTTACCAATAAATAAATTCTATGCTTCTTATTTAGTTACCAAATTTTCCTTTTTTTTACCCACCTGTTCAAACACAGCAGTCTCAGCGCTGTACGAAGCTCCAGCCACAACCCCGGCTCCACCGACCAAGCCACAGGCGAGGTTGTCCAGAATGTTACCATACAGGTTGGGAGTGACCATCACGTCGAATTGGTTAGGATTGGCTACCATTTGCATCGTGCAGTTGTCTACGATCATTTTCTCGAATTCGATGCGCGGGTACAGTTTGGCGATCTGAAATGAGGCAAAAGATAAAAAATATTACGGTGATTTGTTGAGCTCAGTGGCGCCCTCAGAAGTAATAAATTTATTTTATCTCAAATACAAACATTTTTATCGATATTTTTAAAAACGTTTTGAATTTTTTTAGCCACCCAGTCAACATGCCTAGGGTGTCTCGCGGCGCGCTATGAATTTGGCGAGAGATGTATGTCTACCAGTGTCTACTATGCACAGTAACTGACCTCTTCACAACTGCGCAAGAACAGTCCGTCTCCCAGCTTCATGATGTTGGCCTTGTGCACAGCGGTGACCTTCTTGCGGCCCATCTTCACGGCGTAGTCGAACGCGAACTTGGCAATGCGCTCGGATTTAGCTGCGGTTACAATCTTAAGGCACTCCACGACTCCTGCAAAGGAAAGGTGGAAATATAGTTTCGAAAAACGCCGAAGTGATTGCGGTACGGTACCATCATTAGGTACGTGGGAAAGCTGCACTTCTGTTACACAGATGATGTTGGAATATATTTTGCTGATGAGTGCGGTTGACTATGCTTAAGAAGAATACTTTAGGTTTTATAGGGACAGACGTTTAAAGAAAGGTCTGGCTTCCGAAT
The DNA here is from genome assembly GCA_029255725.1 of Scrobipalpa atriplicella. Classification (NCBI taxonomy): domain Eukaryota; kingdom Metazoa; phylum Arthropoda; class Insecta; order Lepidoptera; family Gelechiidae; genus Scrobipalpa; species Scrobipalpa atriplicella. The sequence continues at coordinate 6,525 of JARACY010003934.1, read as the reverse complement.
ACATAAAACTCCAATCTGCGTATAAGGAAAGTGAACACGCAGGCATCTTATTGTTGAGCTCGCTCCATCGTCTGTCTTATCTGAGATAGGGTCAAAAACCAAGCTATTTAAAAGAAGAAACATACCAGGTACAGCCTCGTGCTCAATAGCGGAGTACTCCCCCTCAGTCTGTTCTCTGATGATGATGCAGTCCACGTCCTTGTGCCTGCTCTTGACGTTGGGCAAGGACTTGACGTGCACCACGTTGGCGTACAGGTCAAGCGCGTTACGCAGCTTCATGTTCAGGGTTTGCAGCTCGCCGGTGTGCGAGAAGTCGGGGGTGGCGAGGATTCCCTGATAAAGCACAAAAAACATAATATTCAAACTGTAGGATATAGATGTACCTTGATACAGATCTCGAGGTGTAGCTGTAGGATATAGATAGACGAGGTGTAGCTGTAGGATATAGATGTACAGTAGGCTGCAAAATAGCATACCTAGGGTCACCGCAAACGATTGAAGTTTTTACAAAAGTGTGTAATTATTCGAATAAAATTGTAGTACTAGTTAAGACACATCCGAATGTTAAATAAATATTTTAATAGTTACATGGATTTCCAAGAAAACTTCAATCGTTTGAGGTGGTACTAGGTATGCACCTTTACAGCCGACTGTACCTTGATACAGATCTCGAGGTGTAGCTGTAGGATATAGATGTACCTTGATACATATCTCGAGGTGTGGCTGTAGGATAGATGTACCTTGATACAGATCTCGAGGTGTAGCTGTAGGATATAGATGTACCTTGATACATATCTCGAGGTGTGGCTGTAGGATATAGATGTACCTTGATACAGATCTCGAGGTGTAGCTGTAGGATATAGATGTACCTTGATACATATCTCGAGGTGTGGCTGTAGGATATAGATGTACCTTGATACAGATCTCGAGGTGTTGCTGTAGGATATAGATGTACCTTGATACATATCTCGAGGTGTGGCTGTAGGATATAGATGTACCTTGATACAAATCTCGAGGTGTAGCTGTAGGACATAGACGAACCTTGATACATATCTCGAGGTGTGGCTGTAGGATATAGATGTACCTTGATAAAGATCTCGAGGTGTAGCTGTAGGATATAGATGCACCTTGATACATATCTCGAGGTGTAGTTATAGGATATAGATGTACCTTGATACAGATCTTGTTCCTGGAGATGGAGTTGACGACGTCCTCTATCGGCGCGCTGAGCGTCGGGTTCACCTCCGAAAAGAAGAACGACTCGAAGTCCACGGGGATGCTCGCCGCCTGGTCAAAAATTACACCATTATGAAAACCACAAAACATAGCGGAGCTGGTTTTTACAGCGTAACCGAGAGAAGAAGCCGCTGACACATTCAGATTTTTCTATCACTCCCAGTCCAGCATCTTCTTTTATACACGTGAAATAGATAAAAGGATATTTTGATATTTATATCCGGCTTGCATTTCATTTTTAAATGTCGTACGAAAGTTTTATGTCCTAAACGAGAATACCTTTTTTTTTGAGGATTTCTAATTTCGTCACTCCCGTCACAGTCTCGGTAGCATAGTTGGTAGTGCAATGGACCGGCAATCCAGAGGCGCAGGTTTGAATCCTGCCCGAGGTTAGTGGCCCGAGTCGAATTTATTATTTTTTTTATTATATGAGAATACCTATTCTTGACGGATGCCGTCGTTTTACGCACAACGTTCCGTTTTGTTACTGATCTTTCAATCCTAAATGTTCGTTTTGTTACTGATCTTCCAAGCTCACCTGTCCGTTTTGTTAATGATCTTTCAATCACGCTGTCCGATTTGTTACTGATCTTTTAATCACAACTGTCCGTTTTATTACTGATCTTTAAATCACAAACTGTACTGTCCGTTCTGTTACTGATCTTTCAAGCACACCTGTCCGTTTTGTTACTGATCGCTATAATCTTTGGATACCGTACATTACTGTGGAAGATGTTCCTCATACACAGCGACATCGGCTCGAAAGAGATTCTTATGTCCATTATGTATGAAATGTTATGGGGCTTACCTTGAAGACCTCCTGCACAGCGTAGACTAACTCAGGGCCGACTCCATCTCCGGGGATGAGCGTGCACTTGATGCGACCCTCCTTTGCGTTCGGTTGCTATATCATGCACATAGAAATATATGATTATCATGTTATATAAGCTATCTGATTTAAATAAGCTATCTGAAAAGTTTTTTTTTTTATTAAAGTAAAATTGTCATTCGTAATCTGTGAATAGACATATTAATAAGAAGATAATGATAGACAAAATGCTCATAGTAAAGAAGCGGGCCCCCACTGCCCCGAATGCGGTTGTATGTAATTTTAATTTTTTTTCATACAAAAATATCATTAGGTACGTCATGGCGAATTGGCGGCCAAACAACCACCAGTTTTTTTAAATACTCCTATAGATGTTTGATAAATACCCGCAACAAAACTTGGGTTCATACAACGGCACACGAGTCAGAGGCCTTTAGAAGTCGTATGTTAAAAAGTACTTTTTTATTTTATACGAAATCAATTACAATTGATATGCCATTCGATAGATTTCTGAAGTTCTTTTTTATTTTCTTCATACAATAAAGTCCATGACGTCGTCATGGCGGTCAAACGACCATGATCTGGACCACGTGACCAATTTTTTTTTAAATACTCCCATAGGTGTTGTGTTTCACAAAGCCCCGCAACGAAACTTCGGGTAGTCGCATGCGAGACAGGGGCCCGCTCCTTTACTACAAGTGCTTCAAAAATTAGCTGAAGTCATATTAATTTTTTCCATTGCACAATATTATATGTAAATGAAAAAAAGTTACAAATGGAAGTTAAATAATTTAAGAAATCTAATTTAAATCTCTTATGGTCTTACCTGTTGTATAAAACTAAACTCTATAACAAATCTATATACAATACATAAAATTATAAGTTAAACATTTGGACATCACAAAATCTGTGCATTGCTATATTTTGACCCATCCGTATTTGCATGCTAATTTTGATTGGATATGTTCCCAATATTTTGCAGTCTCATAATAATTTTATTCCATAAGCCAATGAGGTGCTAAGATATGATGAATTTGAGGCCAAATAGGGGCATAGGTACATAATGGTCAAATGGGCCAATGAAGCCAGTGACATACAAGAGGCTCATGCTAAGGCTACTTACGAAAAAATCGTCACCCTCCTTATCGCATTGCTTTAGTGGATAAAACATTTCTTTTATTCATTTTGTGCTTCACTTGCACAAAAACTTGTATTGAAAGGCAACTCTCATGCAAAGGGGAACCATTCTTTTCAGCTATGTATTATAATTTCTTTAATTTTAATTTTGTGTACATATTTTTATATTTTTTGTACATTTAGAGGCCAGATTATGTTTGTAAAGTTGATAGTACCTATTTGTGAAGAAAAGAATGGCTATAAACAAACCAACATTTATGTATAAGAGTACATGCAAGAAGGAAAGAAGTTGCTTACGCTGACAAAGGAGTGGCCGATCCTAATACATACTCAAAATAAATACATTAATTTATTACTGACTATAAAGTTTTCCTTAGCAATCAAGAAATACTTTCTAACTAAATAAATAACAGGTTTTCAAATAATTTAGAGTAACATTTTAATGAAAGGGGCAATGAAACTCACAATACTGTTGGAAAATAGTTAATGAAAATAATTTTATTGTCATAAATTCATAATGCTCTACCTAGCCCCTTTTGGGAATAATAATCTATCTACTCCGCCCCGAACTTGAATCTCTGACCTATGTTTTACCTATGTGTTAGTTATGTTTCAATGACAATCATAGTAGGTACCTACTTATATTATTAATTTTCAGGGGTCACAACATGTAGGCAAGGGACTCCACACTACTACGGCGGTAACTGCCGACAAAAACGTAGGTTTTGCGCCGCATTCAATCAGCACCCTGGTGAGACATACTAACTGTCCGTCCACTAATATTGTAGCCTACATCGTATGGCTCATCCTGGCAGAGCCAAGTCTTGGATTTGGATTCTAATAATGCCAAGATTTAGTACGTAATATCATATTCAATTATTGTAGAAGGTAAAGCAATTAATGTACACTGAAATGAACAATGAAACTGACTTTTAATAATTTTGAAATATTAGATTATTTTAGAGAGTGGATCTGAAGTAGCTATTGTTGGATTAGTATGGATATGACCATTTTATTGTGTCACTAATAGAAACAAAAAATTAATAAATTGAAAATGTATGGGTTTTAATTTGATTGAGTGCTTAGGCCTTGGATCGACTTACTAATTAGAGGTCATAATTTTTTTAAATTCCTAGCTATGTAAAGCAGTGATGATTATTATTCCCAAAAGGGGCTAGGTAGAGCATTATGAATTTATGACAATAAAATTATTTTCATTACTATTTTCCAACAGTATTGTGAGTTTCATTGCCCCTTTCATTAAAAATGTTACTCTAAATTATTTGAAAACCTGTTATTTATTTAGTTAGAAAGTATTTCTTGATTGCTAAGGAAAACTTTATAGTCAGTAATAAATTAATGTATTTATTTTGAGTATGTATTAGGATCGGCCACTCCTTTGTCAGCGTAAGCAACTTCTTTCTTCTTTTGCATGTACTCTTATACATAAATGTTGTTTGTTATAGCCATTCTTTTCTTCACAAATAGGTACTATCAACTTTACAAACATAATCTGGCCCTCTAAATGTACAAAAAATATAAAAATATGTACACAAAATTAAAATTAAAGAAATTATAATACATAGCTGAAAAGAATGGTTCCCCTTTGCATGAGAGTTGCCTTTCAATACAAGTTTTTGTGCAAGTGAAGCACAAAATGAATAAAAGAAATGTTTTTATCCACTAAAGCAATGCGATAAGGAGGGTGACGATTTTTCGTAAGTAGCCTTAGCATGAGCCTCTTGTATGTCACTGGCTTCATTGGCCCATTTGACCATTATGTACCTGCCCCTATTTGGCCTCAAATTATCATATCTTAGGCACCTCATTGGCTTATGGAATAAAATTATTATGAGACTGCAAAATATTGGGAACATATCCAATCAAAATTAGCATGCAAATACGGATGGGTCAAAATATAGCAATGCACAGATTTTGTGATGTCCAAATGTTTAACTTATAATTTTATGTATTGTATATAGATTTGTTATAGAGTTTAGTTTATACAACAGGTAAGACCATAAGAGATTTAAATTAGATTCTTAAATTATTTAACTTCCATTTGTAACTTTTTTTCAATTTACATATAATATTGTGCAATGGAAAAAATTAATATGACTTCAGCTAATTTTTGAAGCACTTGTAGTAAAGGGAGCGGGCCCCTGTCTCGCATGCGACTACCCGAAGTTTCGTTGCGGGGCTTTGTGAAACACAACACCTATGGGAGTATTTAAAAAAAAATTGGTCACGTGGTCCAGATCATGGTCGTTTGACCGCCATGACGACGTCATGACTTTATTGTATGAAGAAAATAAAAAGAACTTCAGAAATCTATCGAATGGCATATCAATTGTAATTGATTTCGTATAAAATAAAAAAGTACTTTTTAAACATACGACTTCTAAAGGCCTCTGACTCGTGTGCCGTTGTATGAACCCAAAGTTTTGTTGGGGTATTTATCAAACATCTATAGGAGTATTTAAAAAAAACTGGTGGTTGTTTGGCCGCCAATTCGCCATGACGTACCTAATGATATTTTTGTATGAAAAAAAAATTAAAATTACATACAACCGCATTCGGGGCAGTGGGGGCCCGCTTCTTTACTATTGAGCATTTTGTCTATCATTATCTTCTTATTAATATGTCTATTCACAGATTACGAATGACAATTTTTACTTTAATAAAAAAAAAACTTTTCAGATAGCTTATTTAAATCAGATAGCTTATATAACATGATAATCATATATTTCTATGTGCATGATATAGCAACCGAACGCAAAGGAGGGTCGCATCAAGTGCACGTCATCCCCGGAGATGGAGATCGGAGCTGAGCTGAGTTACTTACGCTGTGCAGGAGGTCGTCAAGGTAAAGGCCCCATAACATTTCATACATAATGGACATAAGAATCTCTTTCGAGCCGATGTCGCTGTGTATGAGGAAAATCTTCCACAGTAATGTACGGTATCCAAGATTATAGCGATCAGTAACAAAACGGACAGGTAGTGCTTGAAAGATCAGTAACAGAACGGACAGTACAGTTTGTGATTTAAGAATCAGTAATAAACGGACAGTTGTGATTAAAGATCAGTAACCAAATCGGACAGCGTGATTGAAAGATCATTAACAAAACGGACAGGTGAGCTTGGAAGATCAGTAACAAAACGAACATTTAGGATTGAAAGATCAGTAACAAAACGGAACGTTGTGCGTAAAACGACGGCATCCGTCAAGAATAGGTATTCTCATATAATAAAAAAATAATAAATTCGACTCGGGCCACTAACCTCGGGCAGGATTCAAACCTGCGCCTCTGGATTGCCGG
>JARACY010003933.1:0-29791 GCA_029255725.1 Scrobipalpa atriplicella | reverse complement strand
TTCCTGCCATCAATTCCTGCCAAAAAACCAGCTGGTTATATTTATTAAAGGTCCTTGGTTAATTCAGTACGCATTATCTACAACGAGTTTGAAAAGAAATAGATTTCCATGCGCCATGGTGTCGTTAAGTTCGGAAGTCGAACAAATAAACTGACATACAAAAAACAAACTAATTTGATACGCGATTTAGAATACTGACTTTGACATTGACTGAGCTCAAGTATCGGATTGTCTATAGGAAACGACAATGAAGAAAATTACCAGTTAACCAGTTATGCTTCGTCTAATAACGTTCCCGCTCTCTGTGCAAACACTATTATGTTTATTAGTCGCTCATATACTTTGCCATGTGATACAAGAGTGCATTAGAGGATAAAAACTGCTATTATGCAACTAAATGGTCACTTTGATGCGGTTTTTTGTAACAGTAAACTGTCTGCTACCGGTTTCGTTTAGTACATCTTAGAGAAGTTTTCCATTTCAACGCATCGGGATGGTCAATTATGGTCATTTAAATCTCGTTACGGTATGTATGATTCAGCTTGAAGAAACTGCAAGTCGGATGTCGGAGGCTTTTAGCCATTTCCTCGGTTATTTAATTACGTGCATCGAACCCTTCCCGGAAACTCGGCGCGATAAACACGACAACGGCACGTATTAATACGGCGATACACAGACATAATATTGCAGTAGACCAAACAACCTCTTTCAAACTTTATTATAGCAGGCGTCTTTTCTTGTAATATCTCCATTTGTCGTCCAATCGTGTATCAGATCTGTGTCATTTCTACAATTTAAATATGCGAAGTTATTAACCATTATTCCACCGACGACGTATACTACGCAGCCGCGCCCGAAGCATCAGACCAAGCAGGCTGGCTTTAGCTGGGCCCACAATCGGAGTTTTTATACACGCAAAGTAGGTCGACTGGCTGAATCTACTACAATATAGGTCTCTGGCGATAATCTACGGATGTACGGTATACAGTCGCAGCGAAAAGTGGTCGAGGCACGCAGCTCAAATCCTGTCTGCCGTCGCATGTCGCAAGCCGGCAAGGAAGGCAGGTTACCATTTATGCTGGCTGGCCTGTGCAACTTATTCAGCGTTTCATTTTCATGTAATGTTTCGTCATCTTTTTTTAGCCCATGTCTTTGAAAAGTGCTTGCTTACTTCGCTGGCTCAGCGACCAGAAGTGAATCTTGGCCTCCAATTTACTGTTTCTTATCTTATTCTTTCTTCTGTGCCATGTCTGACCAGTCGAGCACCTCAGATTTTCCAGATCTTTAGTAACATCGTCCTTCCGTCCTTACAGCGATATTGAAAAGTACTGTTGACTTTATATTCTTCAAGCACTCAGCGATCACCATTGTCACACTATTGCGAAGTGCCCCGTTTGCCTGATTTCTTTCTTGTTTCAACAGCAATGATGTCACGCCAGTGTTCTCTATCCTGCTGTATGATTAGTGAATTAATCTTAGATCAACTCGCAACACCTCTTTATCCAATGCACGCGACGGTTTTCACAATCTCCTCTAGCCAAGTTACATCATCACAAAGTTGGGGTTGCTGCAACTCTGCAACACTATTGTTAAAAGAACAAGACCCTCGTTCTTCAACAAAGAACCCACAACAATTGTTTGTAATTCTTTGTTTTACTCAAGCAATGAGAGAGCCACATACCGCCTGAATAACAGTGCCACAGTGTAAAATATTGCCTTGTGTTCTGATTATGTAAATTTCGACCAGCTGAGACTTTCTTTCGCCGTTCAATTAGCGTGTGGAATCGCATGCAGCGATCCAATTCTCGTAAAATACTCATTTGCTTTGCAGAATAAGGCACATATAAAGTACTCAGCCTTGCTTTGCTTGTTCCATCAAGGCCTTTAGTAAAAGCTTCCTTTTTCATCCCACTCAGTTGCAATACCTCATTGGTTTCTTTTTTTACGCTCTCATAACTTTTGTTCAAACAATAATAGTTCAAGTATCATCTTTAATCAGTTTCATCTGAGTGAGCTCATCAAGGCATCACCATTGATAAAACTTTCACTCGTGCATCTCACGACCTCTAAGCCCTTTAAAACCTTGCTCTACACTCGAATCTAAGTGGTTATGGATGTGATGTGTGCTTATTTGGAGCGTACTTTCTCTTACGTTGTTCGGATTTGGTGTTTCTTTATCCTGTGTTGAGTGTAGCATGCGCAGGAGTGACTTTCACTTGTGCCGAGACGATCCGAGTCGCAGGCCGAACTGTGTCGGGCGACAAGACGGTTATTAGCTCGATCGGGTATAGGCATACCTACTCGTATGTGTGGTGCATTCTGATTCTGAATGATTATTATCGATTATATATCGATCAAAAGATACTTACTATCGATTCTTCGGTGAGAAGACAACATGATTTAACAAAAATTATTTGCCGTACTTTTTCTAGTTTCTCATGACCGAAAAATAACAATGGTGACAATTTTAGTCAAGATTTTACAGATTTAATGATCCCATTGTCACTTTTGCATTCACTGGTTGACTAAATCATTCTTTGCCATATTTACAGTTTCATAATACGAGGAGAGTGGCGACAGACGAGCTGCCCAAATGGTGTGTCATCATCATCACCGTCACCCATTGTCACTTACAAATTGTAACGCATTTAACGGGAGTTACAAAATGCTTTGCCACCTTTTCATACACCGCTGTGGGCTCGTTTCTTCGTAAGTTTTAGTTTTTTCTGCAGTCCAGTCTGTTAGTACAGGCGTTGACCGGCGGCGTGTGCACTTGCGCAGGCGCAGCGTGGTGAAAGCGCGGACGCGGCGCCCTTTGCCGACCACGACCGCACGAGGTGAACGACTCCAATTCTGGACAGCATTGCTCTAATGACCACTATAAAAACGCAGTGGATGGCCTTCATTCGTAAACACAACAACTGTAATAAAAAAAACTGGCTTCTGTTTTTAATAACATCTAAAATATCAAATCAAACCAAATAATTCTTTATTTTGCGCAGGAAACTACACAAAATATTCAAATATCAAGACAAAAGTGTACAGAGGTATTAAATATACAGGGTGTAAAAAAAAGTACTGCGTTCTTTTAAACCACATGTTCTACTAATGATAACAAACAACTTTCGCAAAGCACAAAAATTTTAGCCCCGACATAAAATTTTGCCTTGTCCATACAAAACTGCAGATCCCGTGAGAGCATCTTTGTATGAAAAGACATTTTTTTTTTCGACTTAAAATTTTTGTGCTTTGGGAAAGTTGTTTGGTATCATCAGTAGAATATGTGGTTTAAAGGAACGCAATACTTTTTTGAATATGTCCGTTAAAGTAAAGCCCAGCTAAAATAATAGATTTAACTACATTTCTTTGGCGCTCAAGTTATAGGATTAGTATTTCTATGCTATACCTATTTTACTAGAGCTGTCAAATATGATATTAAATATTTTGACTCTACTTACATTATAATAAATATCCTTCCATGCTGGACTGCGAGTGAGAGAAACACATAGAATGTGCCAGCTGCATATCGTCCCGGGCATGCTGTAAAAGTCAGCTAAGGGATTCGAGGGTTTCAGTATTGTAATTTAGGCGATGGGCTGACAACCTGTCACTGTAGCAATATACAGATCCATCAGGAATAACGAATAAACCTTCAAAATTTGTCAGATGTGTCGGAACGACCTATGTTTAGGTTCTCTACGCTCTGCCTACCCCATTAGGGATAAAGGCGTGATTATATGTATGTATGTTATGTATGTATGTACATTATAAATGCTTTTTTTAATCGTCTACCGTATTCTTAATTATTTATTTTAGAAATAGCACGCCTATTCTCTCCTTGGTTGTTTTGTTACTTTTTGATAGTATCTTTATATTGAAATCTTCGTCAACAAAGAAAACATTTTAGAAATCAAAATATCGCAATTGTTCAAGACCTATTTGTGTAGTGATAGTGAAGTAACTCGAGTGCAACGATCGCATCGATACTAGTTTCATCGACAACTAAACAGTAGCTCGGTGAACTGTGAAAACTGGAACTTTGTTGCTCACTTGTTGATGTTGATACCTTGTTGATACAAAATTTATCAACTTAAATTGTTGGTTGATAACTGATTTGCAAAACCCTTTCGTAAAGTTAGTGTATTTAATAAAAATAAATTAGGTAAATTGTTATTTAAAAATATGTAATAGGTACAAATTCCCCATACAAAAGACTTCAACGCATCTACACTTTTGTAGAAGAAAATAAAATATCTCAATTGAGAACAACAAACACTACTGTTAATTTAAATGAAAATAAATTAAAAAGCCGTGTGAAAAAATTATTTCGATGATACGTGATCCGCCTACCTTATAGCGCTTTCCTACCAATAGTTAACATCTATAGAGGTGACTTAGTTTCACAGGATTAACATCGTCTACAGAAAAATCGAACATTTTTAATTTGTTTTTCCCTGCGTAGTTTCTCTTGAATAAAATAATGTCAACTATGTGTATTATTAAGTGGTAGATTTATAACATAAGCCACTATTATATTACCTTGTACCTTGCGTGCTGACTAGGATGATATGGATTGAACCTGCGAATTGTAAGGCTCGTATTTATAAAGCGGTCTCAAGATTGAGAGCAATATTAAGTATGGATTTGACAGGCCGTTCTGTATTGAAATGACTTTTATGATACGAACTCAAACAAGCTGTCACTCTTGAGAGCTGATTATAAATACGGCCTAAGAGTCTTCCTTTGCTAGTACATTTCCACCATGAAAAAAATACATGTTATTTCATAAGTGCTTTATTTAAATCTAAAATTTTGATGAACATAAATAATTTATATTTTCTGTAGACATTGCAACACACACTGTCATCATCTAAAACCCCCGAAATTGTATTTACTGTAAATGAATAGTGAGTAAATATTTACTTAAATGTATTTACAATTGCGTGTAACAATGGAGTTTGTTGACACCTTTTTGTATATACTTGACTTAAACATAATAAAATAACTAATATTGACTGTAACTATTATCTCCGAATGAACGAAGGTTATACGACAAAAGATATTCAATATTCACAGTAAATATGGTTGACCTTGTATTTTATAAGCAAAAAAATATATAATGCAGATAGAGCAAGGGTCTGTAAAGGTTCAAGATGTTTATTTAAATACAAGTGAGTATTACTACCTACTGATACAGGTTTTTACTTCAAAAAATGGCCGAAAGATAATAATTACTACTTACAGAGAAACTACGCAGGGAAAAACAAATTAAAAATGTTCGATTTTTTCTGTAGACATGTTAATCCTGTGAAACTAAGTCACCTTCTATAGATGTTAACTATTGGTAGGAAAGCGCTATAAGGTAGGCGGATCACGTATCATCGAAATAATTTTTTCACACGGCTTTTTAATTTATTTTCATTTAATTAACAGTAGTGTTTGTTGTTCTCAATTGAGATATTTTATTTTCTTCTACAAAAGTGTAGATGCGTTGAAGTCTTTTGTATGGGGAATTTGTACCTATTACATATTTTTTAAATAACAATTTACCTAATTTATTTTTATTAAATACACTAACTTTTACGAAAGGGTTTTGCAAATCAGTTATCAACCAACAATTTAAGTGATAAATTTTGTATCAACAAGGTATCAACATCAACAAGTGAGCAACAAAGTTCCAGTTTTCACAGTTCACCGGAGCTACTGTTTAGTTGTCGATGAAACTAGTATCGATGCGATCGTTGCACTCGAGTTACTTCACTATCACTACACAAATAGGTCTTGAACAATTGCGATATTTTGATTTCTAAAATGTTTCTTTGTTGACGAAGATTTCAATATAAAGATACTATCAAAAAGTAACAAAACAACCAAGGAGAGAATAGGCGTGCTATTTCTAAAATAAATAATTAAGAATACGGTAGACGATTAAAAAAAGCATTTATAATGTACATACATACATAACATACATACATATAATCACGCCTTTATCCCTAATGGGGTAGGCAGAGCGTAAGAGAACCTAAACATAGGTCGTTCCGACACATCTGACAAATTTTGAAGGTTTATTCGTTATTCCTGATGGATCTGTATATTGCTACAGTGACAGGTTGTCAGCCCATCGCCTAAATTACAATACTGAAACCCTCGAATCCCTTAGCTGACTTTTACAGCATGCCCGGGACGATATGCAGCTGGCACATTCTATGTGTTTCTCTCACTTCGCAGTCCAGCATGGAAGTGATATTTATTATAATGTAAGTAGAGTCAAAATATTTAATATCATATTTGACAGCTCTAGTAAAATAGGTATAGCATAGAAATACTAATCCTATAACTTGAGCGCCAAAGAAATGTTAGTTAAATCTATTATTTTTAGCTGGGCTTTACTTTAACGACATATTCAAAAAAGTATTGCGTTCCTTTAAACCACATATTCTACTGATGATACCAAAACAACTTTCCCAAAGCACAAAAAATTTTAAGTCGAAAAAAAAAAATGTCTTTTCCATACAAAGATGCTCTCCGGGATCTGCAGTTTTGTATGGACAAGGCAAAATTTTATGTCGGGCTAAAATTTTTGTGCTTTGCGAAAGTTGTTTGTTATCATTAGTAGAACATGTGGTTTAAAAGAACGCAGTACTTTTTTTTACACCCTGTATATTTAATACCTTCTGTACACTTTTGTCTTGATATTTGAATATTTTGTGTAGTTTTCCTGCGCAAAATAAAGAATTATTTGGTTTGATTTGATATTTTAGATGTTATTAAAAACAGAAGCCAGTTTTTTTTTATTTACAGTTGTTGTGTTTACGAATGAAGGCCATCCACTGCGTTTTTATAGTGGTCATTAGAGCAATGCTGTCCAGAATTGGAGTCGTTCACTCGTGTCGTGGTCGGCAAAGGGCGCCGCGTCCGCGCTTTCACCACGCTGCGCCTGCGCAAGTGCACACGCCGCCGGTCAACGCCTGTACTAACAGACTGGACTGCAGAAAAAACTAAAACTTACGAAGAAACGAGCCCACAGCGGTGTATGAAAAGGTGGCAAAGCATTTTGTAACTCCCTTAAATGCGTTACAATTTGTAAGTGACAATGGGTGACGGTGATGATGATGACACACCATTTGGGCAGCTCGTCTGTCGCCACTCTCCTCGTATTATGAACTGTAAATATGGCAAAGAATGATTTAGTCAACCAGTGAATGCAAAAGTGACAATGGGATCATTAAATCTGTAAAATCTTGACTAAAATTGTCACCATTGTTATTTTTTCGGTCATGAGAAACTAGAAAAGTACGGCAATAATTTTTGTTAAATCATGTTGTCTTCTCACCGAAGAATCGATAGTAAGTATCTTTTGATCGATATATAATCGATAATAATCATTCAGAATCAGAATGCACCACACATACGAGTAGGTATGCCTATACCCGATCGAGCTAATAACCGTCTTGTCGCCCGACACAGTTCGGCCTGCGACTCGGATCGTCTCGGCACAAGTGAAAGTCACTCTCTGCGCATGCTACACTCAACACAGGATAAAGAAACACCAAATCCGAACAACGTAAGAGAAAGTACGCTCCAAATAAGCACACATCACATCCATAACCACTTAGATTCGAGTGTAGAGCAAGGTTTAAAGGGCTTAGAGGTCGTGAGATGCACGAGTGAAAGTTTTATCAATGGTGATGCCTTGATGAGCTCACTCAGATGAAACTGATTAAAGATGATACTTGAACTATTATTGTTTGAACAAAAGTTATGAGAGCGTAAAAAAAGAAACCAATGAGGTATTGCAACTGAGTGGGATGAAAAAGGAAGCTTTTACTAAAGGCCTTGATGGAACAAGCAAAGCAAGGCTGAGTACTTATATGTGCCTTATTCTGCAAAGCAAATGAGTATTTTACGAGAATTGGATCGCTGCATTGCGATTCCACACGCTAATTGAACGGCGAAAGAAAGTCTCAGCTGGTCGAAATTTACATAATCAGAACACAAGGCAATATTTTACACTGTGGCACTGTTATTCAGGCGGTATGTGGCTCTCTCATTGCTTGAGTAAAACAAAGAATTACAAACAATTGTTGTGGGTTCTTTGTTGAAGAACGAGGGTCTTGTTCTTTTAACAATAGTGTTGCAGAGTTGCAGCAACCCCAACTTTGTGATGATGTAACTTGGCTAGAGGAGATTGTGAAAACCGTCGCGTGCATTGGATAAAGAGGTGTTGCGAGTTGATCTAAGATTAATTTCACTAATCATACAGCAGGATAGAGAACACTGGCGTGACATCATTGCTGTTGAAACAAGAAAGAAATCAGGCAAACGGGGCACTTCGCAATAGTGTTGACAATGGTGATCGCTGAGTGCTTGAAGAATATAAAGTCAACAGTACTTTTCAATATCGCTGTAAGGACGGAAGGACGATGTTACTAAAGATCTGGAAAATCTGGAGGTGCTCGACTGGTCAGACATGGCACAGAAGAAAGAATAAGATAAGAAACAGTAAATTGGAGGCCAAGATTCACTTCTGGTCGCTGAGCCAGCGAAGTAAGCAAGCACTTTTCAAAGACATGGGCTAAAAAAAGATGACGAAACATTACATGAAAATGAAACGCTGAATAAGTTGCACAGGCCAGCCAGCATAAATGGTAACCTGCCTTCCTTGCCGGCTTGCGACATGCGACGGCAGACAGGATTTGAGCTGCGTGCCTCGACCACTTTTCGCTGCGACTGTATACCGTACATCCGTAGATTATCGCCAGAGACCTATATTGTAGTAGATTCAGCCAGTCGACCTACTTTGCGTGTATAAAAACTCCGATTGTGGGCCCAGCTAAAGCCAGCCTGCTTGGTCTGATGCTTTCGGGCGCGGCTGCGTAGTATACGTCGTCGGTGGAATAATGGTTAATAACTTCGCATATTTAAATTGTAGAAATGACACAGATCTGATACACGATTGGACGACAAATGGAGATATTACAAGAAAAGACGCCTGCTATAATAAAGTTTGAAAGAGGTTGTTTGGTCTACTGCAATATTATGTCTGTGTATCGCCGTATTAATACGTGCCGTTGTCGTGTTTATCGCGCCGAGTTTCCGGAAGGGTTCGATGCACGTAATTAAATAACCGAGGAAATGGCTAAAAGCCTCCGACATCCGACTTGCAGTTTCTTCAAGCTGAATCATACATACCGTAACGAGATTTAAATGACCATAATGACCATCCCGATGCGTTGAAATGGAAAACTTCTCTAAGATGTACTAAACGAAACCGGTAGCAGACAGTTTACTGTTACAAAAACCGCATCAAAGTGACCATTTAGTTGCATAATAGCAGTTTTTATTCCTCTAATGCACTCTTGTATCACATGGCAAAGTATATGAGCGACTAATAAACATAATAGTGTTTGCACAGAGAGCGGAACGTTATTAGACGAAGCATAACTGGTTAACTGGTAATTTTCTTCATTGTCGTTTCCTATAGACAATCCGATACTTGAGCTCAGTCAATGTCAAAGTCAGTATTCTAAATCGCGTATCAAATTAGTTTGTTTTTTGTATGTCAGTTTATTTGTTCGACTTCCGAACTTAACGAACCATGGCGCATGGAAATCTATTTTCTTTCAAACTCGTTGTAGATAATGCGTACTGAATTAACCAAGGACCTTTAATAAATATAACCAGCTGGTTTTTTGGCAGGAATTGATGGCAGGAAGTGTAGTAAACAACTACATCAATCAACTCAAAAATGTAGTAAACAAGTATCAGAAGGTATTAAATATACAGGGTGTAAAAAAAAGTACTGCGTTCTTTTAAACCACATGTTCTACTAATGATAACAAACAACTTTCGCAAAGCACAAAAATTTTAGCCCGACATAAAATTTTGCCTTGTCCATACAAAACTGCAGATCCCGGAGAGCATCTTTGTATGGAAAAGACATTTTTTTTTTCGACTTAAAATTTTTGTGCTTTGGGAAAGTTGTTTGGTATCATCAGTAGAATATGTGGTTTAAAGGAACGCAATACTTTTTTGAATATGTCCGTTAAAGTAAAGCCCAGCTAAAATAATAGATTTAACTAACATTTCTTTGGCGCTCAAGTTATAGGATTAGTATTTCTATGCTATACCTATTTTACTAGAGCTGTCAAATATGATATTAAATATTTTGACTCTACTTACATTATAATAAATATCCTTCCATGCTGGACTGCGAGTGAGAGAAACACATAGAATGTGCCAGCTGCATATCGTCCCGGGCATGCTGTAAAAGTCAGCTAAGGGATTCGAGGGTTTCAGTATTGTAATTTAGGCGATGGGCTGACAACCTGTCACTGTAGCAATATACAGATCCATCAGGAATAACGAATAAACCTTCAAAATTTGTCAGATGTGTCGGAACGACCTATGTTTAGGTTCTCTACGCTCTGCCTACCCCATTAGGGATAAAGGCGTGATTATATGTATGTATGTTATGTATGTATGTACATTATAAATGCTTTTTTTAATCGTCTACCGTATTCTTAATTATTTATTTTAGAAATAGCACGCCTATTCTCTCCTTGGTTGTTTTGTTACTTTTTGATAGTATCTTTATATTGAAATCTTCGTCAACAAAGAAACATTTTAGAAATCAAAATATCGCAATTGTTCAAGACCTATTTGTGTAGTGATAGTGAAGTAACTCGAGTGCAACGATCGCATCGATACTAGTTTCATCGACAACTAAACAGTAGCTCCGGTGAACTGTGAAAACTGGAACTTTGTTGCTCACTTGTTGATGTTGATACCTTGTTGATACAAAATTTATCAACTTAAATTGTTGGTTGATAACTGATTTGCAAAACCCTTTCGTAAAAGTTAGTGTATTTAATAAAAATAAATTAGGTAAATTGTTATTTAAAAATATGTAATAGGTACAAATTCCCCATACAAAAGACTTCAACGCATCTACACTTTTGTAGAAGAAAATAAAATATCTCAATTGAGAACAACAAACACTACTGTTAATTTAAATGAAAATAAATTAAAAAGCCGTGTGAAAAAATTATTTCGATGATACGTGATCCGCCTACCTTATAGCGCTTTCCTACCAATAGTTAACATCTATAGAAGGTGACTTAGTTTCACAGGATTAACATGTCTACAGAAAAATCGAACATTTTTAATTTGTTTTTCCCTGCGTAGTTTCTCTGTAAGTAGTAATTATTATCTTTCGGCCATTTTTGAAGTAAAAACCTGTATCAGTAGGTAGTAATACTCACTTGTATTTAAATAAACATCTTGAACCTTTACAGACCCTTGCTCTATCTGCATTATATATTTTTTTGCTTATAAAATACAAGGTCAACCATATTTACTGTGAATATTGAATATCTTTTGTCGTATAACCTTCGTTCATTCGGAGATAATAGTTACAGTCAATATTAGTTATTTTATTATGTTTAAGTCAAGTATATACAAAAAGGTGTCAACAAACTCCATTGTTACACGCAATTGTAAATACATTTAAGTAAATATTTACTCACTATTCATTTACAGTAAATACAATTTCGGGGTTTTAGATGATGACAGTGTGTGTTGCAATGTCTACAGAAAATATAAATTATTTATGTTCATCAAAATTTTAGATTTAAATAAAGCACTTATGAAATAACATGTATTTTTTTCATGGTGGAAATGTACTAGCAAAGGAAGACTCTTAGGCCCGTATTTATAATCAGCTCTCAAGAGTGACAGCTTGTTTGAGTTCGTATCATAAAAGTCATTTCAATACAGAACGGCCTGTCAAATCCATACTTAATATTGCTCTCAATCTTGAGACCGCTTTATAAATACGAGCCTTACAATTCGCAGGTTCAATCCATATCATCCTAGTCAGCACGCAAGGTACAAGGTAATATAATAGTGGCTTATGTTATAAATCTACCACTTAATAATACACATAGTTGACATTATTTTATTCAAGAGAAACGGAGCTTCGGTTTTAAAACTCTTACTATAAAAGTAAAACATAATCCACAGATAGATAAGAGCAACTGAAATCTAAATGATTTGTCTTCCTCTTTGGATGAAATAAATCTAGGCCATTGTAGCTATAATTTTTTCGTTTATGCTATTATAATTAAACAGGTGTTCACTGTTCACCATTCTCCAGCTGTCACTGAGCTGCGTGACCTCGAGCCTAGTGCCTTTCGCCTTGATACCGATACCACAGTATAATTCAATAGCGTCAGACTCATATATTAACTGTGCCGATACTGCACTTGGTGCAAATGCACTCTACTTAAGTGATAATGATAACATGCAACTGCAACATAAAAGTATACAACGTGTAACAGAAAGGGTATATGCATCGAGAAATGTATGAATCTACCCATGAAACTGAACAACTTTCCCTAAGGAACATAGGTCGAAAAACGAAAAAAAAATTGTGACCTTTGCATCAGCTGATAGCGTATTTAGTATGGGAAGTCAATTTTTTTTTTCGTATTTCGACCTATGTTCCTTAGGGAAAGTTGTTCAGTATCATGGGTAGATTCACACATTTCTCGATGCATATACCCTTTCTGTTACACGTTGTATAAGAATTAAACAGGAATTCACTGTATACCATTCTCCAACTGTCACTGTCTCTGAGCGGCGCGACCTCGAGCCTAGGCGCCTTTCGCCTTGATACCGATACTGCATTTGCACTACTGCATTTGGTGCAAATGCACTGTTTTCAAGTGATAATGATAACATGCAACTTAAAATTGAGAGAATAGTGCGTATTTTTCGTAAGAAATGTCGGGTAATGAACAACTATGATTCTAGAATAACAACTGGATCTACCATATGAATGCAATAAATATCAATATGTTTAGTCATTCATTACAAGTTAAAGAGCAAAGTTAAAACTGCAAAATATACCTATCTTATCCGTTTTAAAACATATGATGCGCATGGACTTGATACGAATGTCAATGTGTTAAATCGGTACAGAATCGAAGCGCAATACAAAACACGCTATTCGTGACTTCCATTCGAACTACTGTATAAAATAAAATATCCGCCAAATATCCGTATGCAACAGTTGACCACACAACTCGATGATCAAAAAACATACATCATTTAGGCTCGTATTTATAAAGCGATCTCAAGATTGAGAGCAATATTGAGTGCGGATTTGACAGAATGACATTTCTGATTCGAACTCAAACTCGCTGTCACTCTTGAGAGCTGATTATAAATACGGGCCTTACATACTTACAGGAAAATCATTGTAGACCACACACATCTAATAAAAAAATACAAATCAAATAAAAAACTTGCAAAATAAGGACATCACACAAACCAACTTAACATGTTCGATCACATCACACACATAAGTTAAAAAACCATAAAATGAAGGATGAACATGAACCTAAATAAAATTATAGCGAATATTTGGTATTCTATTCTATGCCATAACTTTTCTAATAAAAAGATACCAAAATAGCCATATGATGAATTCTGTGATATTTATAACCAAATACAGTCTTTTTGTAAATTCATAAGTACAGTATTGTGTTGCATAATAATAATATGTAAACTTAATAACTTTTAGGATGGAAGAATGCATGGTTCTTCCACAGGGAAAACTATTTACGCAACTCTACAATCCTACACATCCTGTTACATACATACATACATACATAAAATCACGCCTTTTTCCCTATTGGGGTAGGCAGAGCAAAAACGACCTAAATAAAGGTCATTCCGCCACGTCTGACAAGTTTTGAGGGTTATTATACAGGTGATTATGTATATTGCTATAGTGACAGGTTGTCAGCCCATCGCCTAAATTGCAATACACTGAAACCCTCGATTCCCTTAGCTGATTTTTACAGCATGCACGGGAGGAGATGCAGCTGGCACATTCTATGTTTTTCTATCACTCCCAGTCCAGCATGGAAGTTACATACATACATACAGGAATCATTTGGAACACCTTGTATAACGATTTATTATTAATATGCGAACCAGGTTTCCATAGTGTGTTAAATGAATGTATTTATTTAGAACTTAACGATCCCATAACATTCTTCCTTCTAAAAATAAACTAACCAGCAGACCCAATAAGCGTGACTGCATTAAAGCTTCAAACTCTGTAACCTAAGGTTCATAGGGTCGATGGTCAACGCAAAAACCCACACGAAAGAACCTCAAATCAGCTAGTTATCTCCCTACTTAGTTCTTTGTGTTAAATCAGAACCGTAACTAAACAAAGACGACAAATTTTAAACTCGGAAATGTGCAATTAAATAAACTTTACAACGATGATCATTGTGTAAACGTGTGTTATACAGGATGTACATATTCCAAAAAAAGAAAAAACTATACAAAATATAAGATGAACATGAAATTGGAAAAAAAAAATTAGCCTTACAAAATATTATGAATTCAGTCGATATATTTATTATATTCTTGATTGTTTTCAGAATTAAACATACAATTAAACCTTAAATTAAAACAATAGGCGAACTTATGTCTAGAGATCTCTTCTGGCCATCCTAAAATTTGCCTGTAAAGTAATTTTGATGTAAAGCTTAAATTATATTAAAACAATAAAACGTTCCTGCAGAACATTTGTGTCTTCTTTCATGCAAACATATATATTTTGTTGTCTGTTTATATTTTTAATATAAATGGATTTTAACATCCTGTATGTTATGCAAGACCATACAGTACCTTAATTAAGAGTCTTTAGCATTCATCAAACACTGTTTACTATACAACTTATAAAGAGTCACATCACGATACGATTGTGATGTCGCAGTACTGTGGTGATCCGCTGCGTGCGCGCACCTGGATAGACCAATAAAACGCGATGTAATATTTATTTGTATTTGATTTGGAAGCTGTGCTTATTATTCGAACTATGCTTTCGACAACGAGTAGTGAGCGAGACCCAAGAAAGACGCAGAGCAGAAAAACCTAGGTAAATATATCGAAGTTTTGCAAATGACTGTATAACCTACAGTATTGAATCGGCAGGCGTCCAACACAATTATGGGTTGTTATTACTCGATATAGGAAGTAAGGTGATCGACCTTTAATAAATAGTACAAGACTTTTAGATTTTATTTTAGCTTCAAGTAATTTCAGTCTGTTATCGCGTCTGCTTTTAATGCTAATGGAAATGACCTTTTGGGTACTTTGGGTCTGGCTCTGCCTGCCTAGAACTCGTCTCAGCAGATTTTTTGTTGAGAATTCTTCTACTTTCTCATATCGTTTTATTTTCTGTGCCTATGTACCCAAGTGCCTGTAGTAAGTGCACTGCACGTAGATATTGTAGTTTATTACCTCCATGATTCAATACCATTTCAATACAAGCTCTTTGCAGTAAGTGCAGTTCACAGGTGCAGTTAAAATCAAGTGACACTTTTGACTTTGTCAACGTTTATAACAACCTCAGGAGTGCGTTCACGCATGCACCTAGGGGAAACCGTTAGTTAGGCCCGTATTTATAATCAGCTCTCAAGAGTGACAGCGAGTTTGAGTTCGTATCAGAAACGTCATTCCAGTACAAAATCACCTGTCAAATCCGCACTCAATATTGCTCTCAATCTTGAGATAGCTTTATAAATACGAGCCTTAGAGCGACTTTTAATCTGACAGCTCGCGTTAACCCCCCGTTCATGCACGCACTTGCACGTGTCAGGATGAAATTTCCCCTGACAGGCGCTTAAAAACACGGTTTTATCAACTGACATAGTGAAAAGTTCCCCTGATCTTGCGCTAACCAAACGCCCGTGAACGTACCCCAGATAACAACTTCGACCATAGAGACTTCGACTTTGGACTTCGACTAATAATTTGTTTTGTAAATATCTATTTAAATTGTGCTATTATTTATTTGGTGTTAAAGAAAACGGAACTTAATATACAGTTAAAATAACAACATAAGAACAAATTAAAAACTAAATTAAACAGTGTTTACAATAATTTAGGGAAGGGTCACTCGAACAACCCGCCCCGTGTCGCCCCCGACACCACAGAACACTACTTACTCTAGGGCGCCCGACACAAAGTACACACTCGCCGCGTTTCCGCGTTGAATTGCGATCGACAGCCTTTGAGTCAGAAACGACCCGGAGCGGGGGGTCTTGAGTAAGGGACAGCTTAATGAAAACTGATAGAAGTTGCTCAGTCAACGAAACTGAACAACTTTAACCAGGAAATTTAAGTTGAGACTCATGACCCCATACGGGCAACCATTTAAGAAACCCTGTGTTGCCAATTTTACCTTTTTTTTTAATTGAAATACAAAACCGTACGTATCCTTCGTTTCCTGTTCTCTTCTTCTCTTGTTTACTCCAGTCCAGCAATGATCAGTAAATAAGAACCTTAGAGGTATATCTACTAGTGCTAGGTCATGAAACTATGTTGGGTCAATGCCACGTTACAATGGTCATTGTCTTAACAATTTATATCACAGTCAGGTAATAACTGCTGTTCAAAGAATTATTAAATGACGTGACATTTTCTAAACAAACGAATTCATTATTCAGCATTTTACGAGGTTTACAAACGCATACGCATAAGAAACATATCATCGTTTGCAAGGCATCAAGGTAGTTGCTTAGTCAGTCGGTCTGTCCCATCAGAATAAGATAGAGAGTGCACTTTGTGTGTTGCGCAAACACTTATGCACTTAACACTAACTCCCGCGCAGATGGAGATTTGCAACCGTCACTGAAAATCGTCTGGGAGGACTATTTTTTTAATTATACCCAACGACGACGCGACGACGGCAGGACGCGGTATATGCGTTATATAGCCAAGGTTGTGTGTCTGGTCTCATAAATGGCTGAACCTGAACCATGTCGAATCTTTTTTGAGAGGCTGGTAGTTCGGTATAGCTAAGAATTTTGGATTATTAAACGTTGTGATATTTTTTCTTGGTAAATACATTTTATTTTTTATTTATATTTATTATTTACCTATTTGTGTTGTTGTTGCAGGGTCGTGAATGCCTGCCCGCGTGGATGGCGGCGCACGGCTGCCGCTCGCTGGTTCTCCTGCTTGCGCTCGCCACACTCGCATTTGCTAGATGTAAGTGTCTCATACATGATGTCACGGATGTATTACTAATGGGGTAGGCAGAGCTTCAATGTTCTATTAAAAGCTGTTCGCGATGTGATTGTTCTTGAATAAATTGAGGCCAGAGGAGAATGAAACAGAGTCGCCAAAGAAGCAAGCAATACCAGAATTCTCAAAAGCTCACACTCGAATCGAACACGTTACGAAAACAGTCGTGTTTAGTGGGATATTATTCAGAAGCCAGGCGGCTTCTCGAGGATGAAGTTTACATTTAAGTGGGATCAACCGGCCAGACTTTACTTGGACACAGGAAAATCTGTGATGCCGTTGGAGGACCGCCAGGAACCAGAACTCAACTAACGCCACTCTAAACACGCGGTTGTCACTAGAAAGGAAAATAGAGTGAGTGGCTAAAATGATGAAAACTGACACAGTAAATTGAATTGCGTTGTGAAAAAGGCCACTGTTGTATCACGCACATAATAATATCATATTGCGCTCGATCTCAACCTCCCACGCCGATAGAAAAATAGAGATAATTTAGAAGAAAATGTATATTTTCATTCGTGTTTTACTGAGAACTAGACTCAACATGAAAGAGACGTGAGAAACACTTTATCATAATCACATTCATCATTCATGATTACTTAATGATATGCTAGCGAGGCCCTTGCGGCGTTACTTTACGTTTCCTCACCATAATTACCATTTTACCAATAATCTGTACAGGTTGTTAGAAACATAATGATCCTACGAGAGGTTTTTATAGGAAACTGAACAAATGTTGTCCTACGACATTATTTGGAAATACGCAAAAATATTGGATTTCCATCTTCATTTTCCATAAACAAACTGACTAGCTATAATTTGTGGCGTGCGCATGTGCTCAAAAAATTTAGTAGACATCACTAGCTATGCAAAACAACGTCATACGATACAACCTAGATAAACATTCGTATATAAGTAATTTATTTCCTGTTTTTCAATTGATCCTATTTAGATTTTCCAAATTACGTCCAAAAAATCCTTTTAATTTGTAAAACGTTTCCCAAGTTTTAATGGTGGCAATGCGCAAACCGCGTCATGCCAATTAAAAAAAAAAAAAAAAAACCACAATCTCTCCTCCGATTACCAAGAAGCTACTCGGAAGGCTTGACTATTGAGCCATGAAGTGGGACGTGGGTCGTTGCTTCCCACCTTCCCACCACCGTGGAACTGGCCTGCTTTCCTCCTCTGTAGGGCAGTGTGCAATGCACTGGCCTCAAATGGTGACATATCAAGGTCACTGTCGCAAAAACCAGGGGCGAAGCTACGGACGAGGCGACAAGACAGTCGATTAGCAGAAGCAATAAGAAATAAGTGGGTGTCCAGGCTTTGTAGGGCGGGTTTCTCTTGAGTAATGTAGGTAGTCGGGTAGAGTGGAATATATTTTTTGACCAGGAGCCGTATTTTTGAACCGCTTGAAAGCTAATGCGCATACGAAAGAGTAACGTTCGCATGCGATTTCCATACAAATTGGCATGCGAAAGTTGCTCTTTCGCATGCGATTTCGATTCGAGCGGTTCAAAAATACAGCTCCAGACACCGGATGATAAATGAGCAAGTTTTTAACGCTGTATTTTTATATCTTTGAGGTTCTTCTTTTAAATATTCTCAAGGAAAGTACGCCAATTAGGGTGATCATATTTCAGGTCACCAGAGGTCGGCACGTAGGAGTATCATATCAACAACGAATCACAGGTCTCGTATATTCCAATTCCAACTCACCGTAAGTGGGTTGGAAGCTCATATGCAACTCAAGCGTTTCCGTACTTCGGAAGGCACGTTATGCCGATGGTCCCTGTTAATATCGTAGGTATTTGCCGTTAAGTCAGAGGCCATTCCTAAGCAGTGGCGGCTTGAAAACTCTAACAGCTGGGTTGGCCATTAACCTGAAGTGTGCCTGAAGCCTAATTTAGGATTGGTTCTTGTTTCCCTTCTAGGTTGCGGAGGTCAGATGGCAGTCGCTATGTGTAAAAACCAGTATCCTCGTTCAATCCCCTAGATTAGGTATACCTATATATAGCCTACCCCGTGAAATACGGGAAATGGCTAGGGAGATGATGATGATGATTGAAAGAGGGCACCGAACCCTTTAATTTATCTAGGTAGTAGGTACTATTCCCAAGAAACAAAGAAAGAAAACAAGAAACCGCCGGGACTTGTTGCGTTCCTTTGTAAAAGTCTATTGAAGTAGGTATAGTACAGCTAATAAGTATGTGAATCTTGCGTGACTTTAACGATGTTTGTTCATAGTTAAGTAAATTTACATGAGTGCCTAATCGAAACCGGTCAAGTGCGAGTCGAATACTCGCTCCGATGATGGTTCTGTGCCCCGAGCCCCCGATCTATTGTAGTTCTATTCTGATGTAGTTCATTTGACTGAGATGCCTTCCCTGCACTCTTTGTCTTTGAAAAAAAAAAAAACTTTATTACCTATATTTTGTTATTGTAAGTTCACTTATTTTACGATGTTATGAGTTTGATTTGCGTTTTAACCCTTATTCTGCTAGGGGGCACTAGTGGTCCCTCATAAATAGATTTCAAAACCAATTAAATGATAGGCTCTACCTGATTAAGGGTTAGCATAGGCAAGATGTTCCACAGATGGATTTTGAAACCATTTATATAGGTATAATTGTTTTCTTTAGAATTCTAACAAAACATTAAACTTAAGTGGACAAAGAGTCGTAAGATCTCTACATTTGCTCAACGACAAAGAGACAGACTGAGTGAACTTAACCTGAATATAAAATCGACAAGTGGGATACCTTAAGTCCGAAGTAATATTTTAAAGTTCTTTAAATTTCTTTCTATCTGAAACGAGGGCAATGTTTTTAAGAAACTAAATATAGAAACCTTATTTCGTAATATTCTTCTACGGGGAAAAAATACCACCTACCATATTAACTAAAAGAACCGCGAACCACTCTAAAACTTTCACCAAACTAACAATACGTATATCCAGGATAGCCGTGAGAAGAGTCTTTCGCCACGAGGCTGATATATGCAACTTGCATCATGTAGACTTGGGTAAGTAACGAGTGGCATATAAAACACGTATTACTATGCCACTGGGACAAAGGGTCTTGATGTAAGAAGTGCCGCGGTATGTTCTACTGTTGTTCAATAATATGGCGATCACGGATCAGACATAAAGCGAATAAAGACACAATGCATTTGACATCAATCCAACAAGTTTCAACTCTTTTCATAGATGAGCAGAGCAGCACACACAGTTCTTTACAGTGCAAATGGACTTTCCATCTTTCTTAGATTTGGAAACCTGTAAGGCTCCCAGACGACTTGGTGAAGCTCTTTCGCATATAAGCATGTTTTTATTACTTATTTTAATTAATGTAATATTTACCTTGCAGATGCGGAACTGCAGTCATGGCGAGGGGCTGGTCGGGCAGCGACGCTGGCGCAGGAGGCGGAGGACGAGAGAAAAGATGCAGAGATCCTGGCTGCTGTACAGGCCTCCATGCGGCAGTGGGAGATGAAACGAGCTCGGACT
The DNA here is from genome assembly GCA_029255725.1 of Scrobipalpa atriplicella. Lineage (NCBI taxonomy): Eukaryota > Metazoa > Arthropoda > Insecta > Lepidoptera > Gelechiidae > Scrobipalpa > Scrobipalpa atriplicella. Next base: position 9,168 of record JARACY010003933.1, on the reverse strand, counting down.
AGGTGGGTTCATATCTGGCTGATGTCATATGTAGTACTATTATATATTCTGTTATATCTTTCATGCTGGACTGGGAGTTATAGAAAAACATAGAATGTGCCAGCTGCATCTCCTCCCGGGCAAGCTGTAAAAACCAGCTAAGGGATTCGAGGGTTTTAATGTATTGCAATTTAGGCGATGGGCTGACAACCTGTCACTATAGGACCATCTGAAATAACCCTCAAAACTTGTCAGACGTGGCGGAATGACCTTTCGGTCGCTTTTGCTCTGCCTACCCCATTAGGGATAAAGGCGTGATTTTATGTATGTATGTATGTATATTCTGTGCTGATGTAGAGTCATGGACATGGATAGGAGGCGTAGGACGAAAGAAAAGACCCCGAGATCCTGGCGGCTGTACATACAGGCCTCTACGCGGCAGTGGGAGTTCTTAATTTGAGTTATTAATGCTGCCGCGTGTAGAGTCACACACATTTCAAGCTCCCCACTGGGCGATTCGAGCCCCAGTATTTGGCCTTAGGCAAGTAGTTTTTTTTAAAAGGTGTACACTGTGGAAAATAGTAAAAAAGGTCTTTAGGTAAGTAAAGAGGAGCAGGATGAGTGGAAAGATCCTTTATGGTTATATTTATAAGCTCTATGCTGTTTCGGAAAAACACAGAGCGTAAATGTGAAACCAATTAAGAAACAACAAGGTCAAGTCAACCGTATTTAATATGCCGTTCGAACAAATATACAATATTTAATTATACAGGATGTGTCTTGTGTTACACACGTGAAAAATATATAGGATTATAATTAGACGATTTTTTCGCGTATGTAAGGCTGTTTCATTTATTTATCGTATGGCATTATTTGCTGCGAGGTCCAGAGGAGCAGCCGGTTTTGTTGCACACTTGGCACCACCCGGGGTCACGTGTAGGGTTCGTAAGGTAATTCCTACGGACGTGAAGCAACATCGACTAATAACGACCACTATTAGAAACAGTGACCGGGACCAACGGCTTAGCGTGCCCTTTGAAGCACGGAATCCGTTTTCTTCCAGACAATCAGGTGGATTCAGCCTGCATTGTCCTAACCAAACTAGGGAAAATCTCACAAAGGGGTAAATAGACAAATATCAACTTTGTGTCCCCCCTGAAAATCGAAGCCCATGGCTCAAACCACTAGACTACGGAGGCAGTTATAGAGGCTGTTAGGGGTATCCACTGAGAGCTACATATCTGGTGTTTTCGCCATGAAACCTAACACCCTGTATGCGAGTGCATTTTGGTATAATTTTTAATGGCTCCGCAAACAGGCGCTTTCACCACTTGCTTGTACTCACTTTCTATCGCGAATTCATTAATTCCGCGACTGAATGGCTGTGGGACACCTGCATCGTTTCTCACACAACAACTTGCATTGACCAATATATCGCACAATGAAAAATTGTTTTACTTTTGTTCTAATCTACTTTGTGTTCGTTTTCGTTAGCTTTCTAAAATGTCGTGATAGTCAGATACCTAGACAATACTCGTATTAATACTAAAAAACATATACAGGGTGTTAAAAAAAGTACTGCGTTCCTTTAAACCACATGTTCTACTGATGACACCAAACAACTTTGCCAAAGCACAAAAATTTTACATTGAAAAAAAAAATTGCCTTTTTCATACAAAGATGCTCTCCGGGATCTCCAGTTTTGTATGGACAAGGCATTTTTTTTTTCGAGCTAAAATTTTTGTACTTTGGGGAAGTTGTTTGGTATCATCAGTAGAATATGAAGAACGCAGTACTTTTTTTTTACACCCTGTAGAAAAGAGCTTTTATCTGGGCATCTCGAGGCCCAAACTATCGAGTACGGGTCTTTCCTCCCGAGAACACTACGTAAGGAGGGCGTCCATACTATCGATCTACGACATGGGGCTGTTTAGAAAGGAAGTGAGAAATGTGTCCAGTATCGGCAACTTGCATGCACAAGTCTGTGCACAAGTGATTCTTCTGTCTGGCATTCAGGTATCCATAAAGGCTACGGCGATCACTTTTCACCTATATAAAGCCTTATGCTTGTTTGTCACCTAAAAGGTTCATGTGGCGCAAAACACATTGCTTTCAACTACTTTCCAGTTTCATTGGTCATCGTGACAAGCAAAATCAATTGAGTCAGGATGTCAAGGTGCAATACGACGACGGTCAATACGTTTATCAGGTTTAGCATTTAGCTCAACGGTTCTAATGGATATGCTCTTGAGTAGCAATAGTCATTTATGTCACAGGTCGAGTCGATGTTGTGCAAGATTTACTTGCAATTTACTAGCCATTTCGAGTTATTGAATAAATAAACGTTCCTTTGCGACCATACCTAGGATTCACGGACAATTTTGCAGCACAATATAGATTTACATACATACATATAATCACGCCTTTATCCCTAATGGGGTAGGCAGAGCGTAAACAACCTAAACAGGTCGTTCCGCCACGTCTGACAAATTTTGAGGGTTATTCCAGATGGATCTGCATATTGCTATAGTGACAGGTTGTCAGCCCATCGCCTAAATTACAATACTGAAACCCTCGAATCCCTTAGCTGACTTTTACAGCATGCCTGGGAGGATATGCAGCTGGCACATTCTATGTTTTTCTCTCACTCCCAGTCCAGCATGGAAGGATATAGATTTAGAATATAGATTTATACTGGCCGATATAGAGTTATACAGGGTATATGAAGTATGTAACTTGTTTTTTTTTTTAGCTAAAATATTGTGCCTTGGGAAAATAGTATCGTTAGTAGAACATGTGGTTTGGTCTTCCAAATCCTGACAATCACACAACTAGATAACATCAAAGATGGAGGTTATGAGATGCAAGTAGTACTGCTTAGTCCTAAATATAAATTTTTACACCCTGTAGCCCAGTTTTCTCCTAAAATTAAAGGTTGATAAATGGTTACTGGCACCTTGATCTTTTTATAAGTACTTCTTTCTGTTTCTATGCCTGACCGATATTCAATACGGAATTCTAAAAATGAATCATCATAATACCTACTTACACGTTTTGCCAGAGTCATTCTATTCAGGATTTACTACTTACCAGATACTTTGACAAAATAGAAGTCAATTATAGAAAATGGTTTACTTATTTATGCGAACAACTTCCTCAATACAACAATTTAAGAGCCAATTGTAACGTTACGAGCTATTCAAACTAAATTACAAAACGTTATTAGCATCGTAAATGCAGAGAAATAAGATTTTCTTTATATTTTACTGCTTGAAACTGCAAACTAGCGACTTTTGTATTTATTGTAATAAGTTTTACATCCCAAATCTGATGGTTAGCTCTACGAATCAGTAAAAATGACAGAGTTTCAGTGTATTTGTAACCTGTGCTTTGTAATAGCAAATAAACTATCTATAGTAGTTAGTAGGTAATACCTTGGATGAGTTCTATACTAATAATCATAATCATAATCATTTTTATTGCAGTATCACAATTAATAAGGTACATTCATACGAGTAGTTACATAGGTCTTATATAAATTAATCATGACGCCCTGTTAGGGCATAGCAATTTTTCAGCAGAGGACGCTACTATTCATAATTTTTAACTCTAATAAAATATTAAAACATATAGAATATTAAAAAGGTAATGAAATAATACCTTGGATGCCTTGACCTATACAGACCCCGTTCCGTTCCGTATGTCCAATAAAAGCTGTTTTAGCTGTCACACTTTCCTAAATACATACATACATACATAAAATCACGCCTTTATCCCTAATGGGGTAGGCAGAGTGAAAACGACCGAAAGGTCATTCCGCCACGTCTGACAAGTTTTGAGGGTTATTTCAGGTGGTCATGTGTATTGCTATAGTGACAGGTTGTCAGCCCATCGCCTAAATTGCAATACATTAAAACCCTCGGATCCCTTAGCTGGTTTTTACAGCATGCCCGGGAGGAGAAGCAGCTGGCACATTCTATGTTTTTCTATCACTCCCAGTCCAGCATGGAAGAAATCCAAATAATCCAAATAAGTCCTAAATGACACAACTAATATCCTCTTTTACTTCCAGAACGAAACGATCGCAAGGCAGCGTGTGCTACGGAGAGTTTGGGTGCTTCGAGGATGCTGGTCCATTCGCATACCTGGAGACGCTGCCCAGCTCGCCCCAGGAGGTGGGCACGCACTTTCTGCTGTACTCTACAGTCAGCAGGTCAGTATGTATGCCGGGTTAGCATAGCATCCAGGAGTGAGGATGCTGGTCCATTCGCATACCTGGAGACGCTGCCCAGCTCGCCCCAGGAGGTGGGCACGCACTTTCTGCTGTACTCTACAGTCAGCAGGTCAGTATGTATGCCGGGTTAGCATAGCATCCAGGAGTGAGGATTCTGGTCCATTCGCATACCTGGAGACGCTGCCCAGCTCGCCCCAGGAGGTGGGCACGCACTTTCTGCTGTACTCTACAGTCAGCAGGTCAGTATGTATGCCGGGTTAGCATAGCATCCAGGAGTGAGGATTCTGGTCCATTCGCATACCTGGAGACGCTGCCCAGCTCGCCCCAGGAGGTGGGCACGCACTTTCTGCTGTACTCTACAGTCAGCAGGTCAGTATGTATGCCGGGTTAGCATAGCATCCAGGAGTGAGGATTCTGGTCCATTCGCATACCTGGAGACGCTGCCCAGCTCGCCCCAGGAGGTGGGCACGCACTTTCTGCTGTACTCTACAGTCAGCAGGTCAGTATGTATGCCGGGTTAGCATAGCATCCAGGAGTGAGGATGCTGGTCCATTCGCATACCTGGAGACGCTGCCCAGCTCGCCCCAGGAGGTGGGCACGCACTTTCTGCTGTACTCTACAGTCAGCAGGTCAGTATGTATGCCGGGTTAGCATAGCATCCAGGAGTGAGGATGCTGGTCCATTCGCATACCTGGAGACGCTGCCCAGCTCGCCCCAGGAGGTGGGCACGCACTTTCTGCTGTACTCTACAGTCAGCAGGTCAGTATGTATGCCGGGTTAGCATAGCATCCAGGAGTGAGGATGCTGGTCCATTCGCATACCTGGAGACGCTGCCCAGCTCGCCCCAGGAGGTGGGCACGCACTTTCTGCTGTACTCTACAGTCAGCAGGTCAGTATGTATGCCGGGTTAGCATAGCATCCAGGAGTGAGGATGCTGGTCCATTCGCATACCTGGAGACGCTGCCCAGCTCGCCCCAGGAGGTGGGCACGCACTTTCTGCTGTACTCTACAGTCAGCAGGTCAGTATGTATGCCGGGTTAGCATAGCATCCAGGAGTGAGGATTCTGGTCCATTCGCATACCTGGAGACGCTGCCCAGCTCGCCCCAGGAGGTGGGCACGCACTTCCTGCTGTACTCTACAGTCAGCAGGTCAGTATGTATGCCGGGTTAGCATAGCATCCAGGAGTGAGGATGCTGGTCCATTCGCATACCTGGAGACGCTGCCCAGCTCGCCCCAGGAGGTGGGTACGCACTTCCTGCTTTAGGTACTCTACTAGGTCAGTATTATCGGGTTCCAGGTTCGATGCCGAGCTAGTATCGCTTTAAACCATTTCTTTCCACCTACACTACTCTAGTCTTCAGAATCGATTAATTTTGAAAATGACTTTCGATTATCCAAAATTTTTTAGCTCCGGCTTTTCGACCTTATCTTTCATTGCGTCTCTAAACCTCCTTCGCTTTTGCTATTGTGGTTATGTGATGGTCAGAACCTGGTCACACCCATTGTGTCGTGTCCATTTTACGTGAGATCTACCGTTCTAAATTAATACAAACATCATAACCGATTCACAAAACATTAAGTGTTTGTATTCATTGAATTTCCCTGCTTGCATAACTTCTTGCTTTATCTTCTATGACTGTACTTTGTACGTGCCGATACATACATATGTGGATGACATAACGTCCAGTTGGTATTGTCCCACACCGATCCCACCTAAGTGTAAGCTGATGTAATACGTTGATGGTTCACAACTATAATCCGGAGTTAGAATAGAAGCTATGAAAACTTTCAAGCAATAAGGTAAAGTAGGATTCACTTTATAAGAGGTACAGTTTTAAAAACTCGCCTGGTTAAGTATATAGCAGGTACCTTATTTCTGCTGACAAAGGATATTAGGTATCACGTGTCATGTCATGTCAGATATATAAATGTTACTGCTTAGCTGCTGTTTAGATAAACTTTTTCTTTTTACAGAGGTGACCAGCCACTCCTAGCGGTGTCAGCCAGCAACATGTCAGCGGCGTGGGGCTGGGCAGCTCGGGCCTTCGACGCGGACAGGCCCACCAGGGTGATCGTGCACGGCTTCGGCTCCAATTGCGACAACGTGTGGGTGTACGAGATGCGCTCCGCTCTAATGGCTGTGGTAAGCTTGGTAGTAGGTAGGGCTAAGATGCGCAGCTAGACTTGTTTTTGCATCATCTCTTTCGTTGCGCACTTCACGATGAAAAAGGGTAGCGAAATATGCGCGCATGGTAGATAAAACTAAATCTACACCATGTCTACACTAAGCGCAAATTCAGGGCGCGCCGTCAGGTGGCTGAATACAGAGGATACTGTCAGGCACGCAAATTCAGGGCGCGCCGTATAAAGTTGTTCAGTTTCGTTGACTGAGCAACCCCTATATCTGATTGCGGAAAGCTGTTCCTTACACCTTCTATATTCGTTTATTTTTACATTTTTCTTTCATACAGGAGGAATGCAACGTGATCTGCGTGGACTGGGAGGGCGGAGCGTCGATGCCAAACTACCTACGGGCGGCGGCCAATACCAGGCTAGTCGGGAAACAGCTTGCAATGCTGTTACTGGGTCAGTCTATGGTTCATAATATCAATTTAGACTCTACTGATAAATCTGAAGAGCGTCTCTTTCATAGAAACCGTTTATTAGCTGGTTGATTTGCTACGGAAAAGCGATAAAAAATATCTTAACCCAATTTCTAAGGGAAAGTTGCCAGGTTACACTAGATTTTTTGTTGAAATTACATAATTGTTTGTTTTGTAAATCTAAAAACGTATGACACCTCCATTTGCAGGCTTAGCGGAGCACATAGACCTGCGGTTCGAAGGTGTTCACCTGATCGGCTTCAGCCTCGGAGCGCACGTTGCCGGCTTCGCGGGATCCGAACTACGGAATATCAGCCGAATAACAGGTACATTACATACTATAAATAATATAACGACATATGTACCAGTGTCGGTCCACTGCTGGAAATAGGTACAAAAAAGTTTGGACAGCAGCATCAAATTCATGCGATAAACAGAAGAACTAAAGAGCTACATATAGTTATCATACAACTGCTACATAGAATGTAGATAGATAATACTCGTAGGCATGATAAGCAGGTTTTTATCCATTGTCGATGTCGTCAAACATTCGTAACGGCAAGAATAACCACGCGCTCCTCAGACGAACGTTTCAGAATCTACACTCTCAATATTTCTTTTAGGCTTAGACCCAGCCGGACCTCTCTTCGAGTTCCAAGACCCTCGGGCGCGACTAGACCGAAGCGACGCCAAGTTCGTGGACGTGATTCATTCCAACGGAGAAACTCTCATTCTTGGCGGCTTAGGTGCAGCCCAGCCTCTGGGGCATGTGGACTTCTATCCCAATGGGGGAAGGGTACAGCATGGATGCTCCAACTTGTAAGTATTCTATTGAATCAGCGTTTAATATTACTTAACTAGGACTCGCTGCTGAAAGATGAAACAGCTGATTATACTCCCGGACATGTAAGGCCCGAGCCGAGCTGTTGCGGAAATGAATTTATTAATCACTACGATGAATGTAAGTACGTACGCAAATTCTATATTGGCTGAAATTGATTTAACTGGCGGCGCTCCATAAATAACCAAATGACTATAATCTTCCAGATTTGTGGGTGCGGTGTCTGACTTGGTGCTGCCCTGGGCGGCGGCCTCTCCCGAGGGTCGGTCGCTGTGCAACCACCGGCGCGCCTACAAGTTTTTCACCGACTCCGTGTCGCCCAAATGCCACTTCCCCGCCTTTCCTTGCCACGACTACGATACCTTCTTAGAGGTAGGTCCACTACATTACTGTAACATTTTATTAGCTTTTTACGACGCTTATGTAGGTACTTTCTGTGATTGAAACGTACTATACGCCGTTCGGTCTTTTTGAATTACTGCGCATGCCGTTTGGTTTATGAAATGCGGATCTAACTTTCTTTCACTATAATATGATGTTATCGGACAGTTACGTAAATTTTTTTTTATATATGAGCTCCCTGATATCATCATAAAATAGTGACTAGGGTATTTAATTATAGCATAAGCAGTATTATGATTGGGACCTCTTCGGACTTCGGACCGGCAGCACTTTTTGACGCATCCCGATTCGAAACTCGAGCTAGAGTGGAGAATGCTAATTGACTTTTGTACTTCGTATCCAACGTGCAAACCTGTAGGTAAGGTCTATTTTTGGTTTGACAATAAGTTTTTTATTTACCTTTAATATGTGCTGTGCTTCAGGGTAAATGCTTCCCTTGCGGCTCCGACCGGCGCTGCGGCAACATGGGCTACTACGCGGACAGATCCCTCGGCCGCGGTCAGCTCTATCTGCTCACCAGAGAGGAGGAACCGTTCTGTGGTACGTAATACCTATTAGTAAAACTAACCTATCTTGGTCGTCGTATAGCTTCACCATAATCTTAAGATTTTCACATCGATAGCGTGACTTACACATTCTTCTTTATTGTGAGTACCCATTTCCAAGGTTGCGCCAAGGTTCTTTCAAGTATACAAAACACTGAAATTATTTTCCCTTTATAATTAAAAATCTTGTTATTATTAAGTTATTGAAGTTATTCTTTTTTTTTTCTGCAGCACACCAGTACCACATATCAGTTCTAGGAGGCAACCAACCTGGCGAGAAACCGAACTACGGCCGAGTCACTTTAACCCTGCACGGCGATTCTGGTCTTAATGAATCATTCCCTATGACCAAGTGAGTTTTTTAATTTAACCTTATCAGGTTAGAGCTCGGGCGCAGCTTTACTTTGCGCTGCAAGTTTTGACCAATCGCGAGTAGATTGTGTTTGGACAATTATTCATGCATCGCAAATCTCCGTTCCGCCTAGTAGAAAAGTCAACCTAACTGGTGGTAAAGCCTTGTTGAGTATGCTGGTTGAATGAAATCATAAAGGCTGCTACACACC